>JANHZU010004122.1:31034-48956 GCA_032468055.1 Acrochordus granulatus | reverse complement strand
AGACTCCGGGAGGCAGTGCAAGACAGGGAGGCCTGGCGTAATGTAGTCCATGGGGTCGCGAAGAGTCGGACACGACTACGCGACTGAACAACAACAAAGACCTCCTAAACCTCAAGGAAAAAGTAAAAGAAGCAATCTCAAAAAAGAAACATCCTAAGCTGTTTAGTGTTTCACTAAAAGGTAAAAACTAACACTTTGGAAATTTGCAGATTTTTAATACTGGACTAGTATGATCTTGAAAGAGACAATTTGAGAGGTATTACGCTAGAAACTGGAGACCCTGAATTCTAGTCCCAACTTAGGTGTGAAGACCTCTGGGTAAACTTGGACCAGTCACTCTCTCTCAGCCCTGAGGCTGAGAAGCAGGCAATAAACCACTTCTGAAATCTTGCCAAAAAAACTGCAAAGACTTGTCCAGGCAGTCACCAGGAGTCAAGCCTGACTCAAAGGCACAAGAAAAAAATCTTGAAGCCAAGAATTGTTTAGCAGCCTAATTCATCACTACAGGTTCTCCGAAGTTTCTGAATATTCTTCATACAATAATATAAAGTAGCTTTTATATATTTTTTTGCAAATTATTGTTCTGAAAAAAATGAAGCCACTTTTAAATAAATTTAATGAAATTTTAAAACATATTTTAATTCATGTGCAAATCTTTATGAAAGATTTAATTAAATGCTAATTATTCCAGCTATATCAAGCAATGTCTTAGGTCAGTAGCTGAATACATAATTCTAATGTAAAATGTTTCAGATATTATGCATTTTATTAATTCAGATAGTTCCTGATCTATTAGGATATAATGCTGTAATAAATTACAGTGGTAACTTGCTTCAGAACTGCCAGTTTGAAAATGTTCTTCTATTTTTTTCTATATTTTTATTGGATGACTTAACCATTTGCACAAATGAAAAAAAACCTTACAATTAGATGCTGAAACCCAATTTTAAGTAGGTTGTCCATTCTATACATGAAATCTTTAGGATCTTTCCCAATTATTTTTATTCTCAGTTTCTCAAGCTGTAATCACTGTAGTCAATTTAAAAAAACAAACTATAAACTGCCATGAAAGTAATATACAAAAGTAATAAACAGTCAATATTTATCCTTACTTGAAAAATTCTGTTTTTTCCTCCTCAGATTTCAGCGTTAATCTATTCAGAAAACTCACAACTTCTAAGAAATCATTTCTAAAAAAATTAAATGGTCATTATTGAGTGAGAACACCCAAACAAAACAGAATAATTCAATATCCACAAATAAACTCATATGCAGACAGAATTTCATGCTAGAAGAATACAGTCATGCTCCACAGTGTAATGATGCCAAAATACAAACTAAGAGATTTCTCCTAAGAACAATTCAAGTTCAATTCTCAGTCCTAATCAGCATCAGGCTCTGGTACAAATTAGTTATTAAAAACCAAAAAAACTAATCTACTTCACATCAGAACTTATATAAGAACTGGGTGAGCATAGCAGAAAATCATATAGACATTGCTATATGACTTAGTAGACACTGCTACTAAGTGGGACAAATAAGAACAACATAATCAGAATCTTGATCATTCTTTTCACCAAAATTTATTTTGCCAATCAGTGTTGTTTAGGCATTGATCACAGATTGTTAAAAATACTAGAACTCCTCAAAGCATTGCTCATATCTTATGAATCACAAGGATTAAAGCAACTGCAGTTGCAGTATTAATTAGTTCCTAATGCAAAACACAATAGAAATTAACTAAGAATACTCCTATTCATTATTTTACCTATGCTAATTAAAAACATGTTTAGTAAAGCTTTGACATGATTATACTTCAGTAACATGCTTACCTAAAAAATTCATGAGACAGGAGATTGGACAGTGGGGAGCGGCATGTTAGATCTGGATTTAGCAAAGTAGAGTGTAAGGTATACTGAAAGCTGGAGAGGACATCCTCTGAAACTAAAACACAATTTAGCAATAAATTATCTTTGAAATTGAGAACAAAAATAATGAAAAAGCACTTTTTCTTTTGCTCCTAAAGCAAATACTAACTCTTCAGAATAGCAAAACTTTCTTTTTTCTTATAGTGATTATAGAAGAAAATAAAGCTAAATAAAAAGAAAAATACTGAAATGGCAGCTAAATATCACATAAGATTATTTCAAAGGAATGGAAGAGAAAAACATGTTTTTCTATTTGATAATTCTGAAAATATAAAACTTTCACGGATACACAATTGAGTTTGGTAGATAATTTGTTCCACATTGCCAATGCACAGAATTATTTTATTTGGGGTGAGGAAGGGAAATTTAAAATTAAAGACAAAAAAAACTTTATTAAAAATTGCTGACTTTTATATCAATTCCTGATCCAATTTATGCAGGCAGGATATTCAAACCACTGCTGCTTTGATTAATGTTAAATGACAATAAGACTGATTTTAGAAAAATCTGTTGTATTCAGTTACATGATCCCTGAAGTCACTCTACTCTGGTTTTTTTAATAACACTTACTTGTTATAAGACAGCATGGCAGAAATAATGAACTCAGTTCCTTCAGAGAGAAATTTCTGACAGGATTTTACATGGACTTTTTTATAAATTTCCAAACCTGTATTTTCTAGAGCTGGTAAACAACAAGATCATTACTGAAACCCACAAGTAGAATCATGTTCCATACTTCCACACTAAGCATTGTATATTAAAGTATTTTCTTTTATCCAATCTGAATTTTGAGCACATTTACATTTGAGACAATACATTTTATTTCCAAGAATTCTTACCTTCTTCATTTAAAAAAGTAAGTAGATTTTCAATCATTATACCAAATGCATAGGCATCTCGGGAATGTCCATGGCCTTTAGGAAGAAACTGGAAGTCTGCAGACTGGGGAATACAATATTATATGGTAAACACTAACCTTTCAATATACAATGTTAAGCATTTAAAAATATACGGTATGTACTTCATCATTCTATGAAAATTAAAACAATAAGATCAAAGATAAAATATCAAAACAAGGAGGTTAAAATTGAAATAATAAATTGGAATTTTCATAAAGAACAATATCACTTTTTTCAGGACATCTGGACTGAAGCCAAATTACAGAATTCTTTCTCCACTGAAGCTTTTAACATGACAAATGCCACTAGAAAAATTGACTTCTTCCACCAGCACTGGAAGGAGATTCCAGCATAGGTTGAATAAAGGAATGATTAGGCAGTTTTATTTTTAATTCTTTTCCTAATGAGCCCAATATGAAATTTGTTTTGTTTTAACAACAGTTGCAGCGAATCAATCAAGATTTTCATCAAGCTACCAGAATCTCAAATTCCCTTTCATATTCAGTCTTCATCAGCTTTATGTGTAAATGTGAGTTCATACTATTTGAACAAATATGGAAAAAAGAAAAAATGAAAATCAGGAGGAAATTACAGTGAAGTAAAATGGATATGCACAGGATGTAGAAGAAACATCATATAATCTAGAAGGAGCTGATAAAAAAAATAGAAAGGCCAAGGCCAGAGTAACATTGCACTTGGCAAGACATACATTAACAGCCAAATAACTTTTTTGGCTAGGAAATCAAAGACCAAGTCAAGAAAAGAAATCTTGCACTAGAGGAGTTTCATTAAGTAGAACAAGATAAAAAACAAGAAGAGGTTCTGCATGAAAGGTTTAAAGAAAACTGAGCTACTTTTTTAGAAGTTCGGATTTTCAGAACGATATGAGTTAGCCCCAGGATGATAAAAGAGCTCTATTTGACAAATAATGGAGAGAGGTAATACGAAATTCTTGAAATGAGTGTCTTCTATCATCTTCAGTTAGGAAAATAAACTGATGAGAGCCTGATAATCAGCAAAATTTCAAGAAAATAATAAGTGATCAAGTTTGTGAGCACCTAGAAAATAGTACACTGGTCTTTAGGACCCATATGTATGTTTGTCAAAGATAATATTCTGGTATATCAGCTGGTTGAACAAACATAACTGATATGTTCATTAATAGTTCATCATTAATCTAAAATGAATAGTGAGTCACAGGATTTTTGTATTAGGATTATGCTACCCAAAATGTTTATAAGTCATCTAGATGTGTGATAGAGGGATTTCTTGTCGAAGTGACAGATAACATAAAAGCTAGAAGAACAAATCAAGCAAGGAGAATCAGCTGAAATTAACAAGATGAAATTTCACAATAATATTGTGTATCCAGAAATTGTTTTCAAAGTTTCATAAAAATTCATGCTTGTACCCCAACATGACATTGCCTCCAATTTGATAAGAATTGTTGATGAGCACTGCTTGAGTATTATTTTTATATGTATCCACGTAATTGTCAAATCATCTAGCCATAACCAATTAACATGCTAATCAAAAGGTCACAAGGTATTTTGTCAAACACTAATTGAATTCAAGATTATTTATATACTGCCTTTATTATTTTTATAAACAACTCAAGGTGGAGAACATATTTAATACACCTTCCTCCTCCTATTTTCCCCACAACAGCCCTGTGAGGTGGGTTGGGCTGAGAGAAAGTGACTGGCCCAAGTGACCCACCTGACTTTTATAGGCATTTTTGAGACAGGCGTATCATCTACCAAGATTTGTTCTTGACAAAATTCATTTTGGCTCAGCAATTTTTAATGTGCTTATAGATCAGTCATTTTTTGATCTACTTGCATAATCTTCCCAGGTTTTGATGTCAAGCTGAATAGACTATGTTTGTTGTATCATTCTTTCCCCACTTTCTGAATGTAAGGAAAAAAATTGAGTCTCCCCCATTCATTTGGTACTTTACTAGTTCTCCATAATTTCCCAAAGAAGAGCTTGGCTAGAATATCAGCTATTTTCTTTCGTATCTTAGGATGTAATTCCTCTGGCTCTCGAAATCTAAACTCATTCAGAGTAAAGAATGTTTTCTAACCATGATCTGTTGTATTACACCCTGACATAATCAGTATATTATATTGTTTAATGTTTAAACAAGCATAATAATTATGATTTATGATAAATGGCTTAGATCTTTGTTCTACCTTAAATTCTACTACATACCCCTCCTTATTTATAATGAGGGGTATGCAGTAGAATATAATATATAATATTATTTATATAATATATAAAATTCTACTACATACCCCTCCTTATACTGAACCCTGGTTCAGTAATTTATTTGCATTGTTGCAATCCTTTCTAACACTAATCTTTGTTCTTATAGAACAGACAACAGATTATCTCATTAAATAAAGACATAAATTCTTAAAGACCAAATTAAAATGCCTTTCTTTTGTTTTGTTATTTCTTGGCATTTTGCTATTGACTAACTGGTGTTCTTTTCACTACCTTTTTCAGATACTCCAGAAGAAGCCTTTTTTTGTTGTTCTTAGCATCATTAGAAACCAGGAAACTTGAGGAGGTTGGAAATTAAAAACTATGAGGTTCTATACAAATAGCTAGATATATTCATTATGGAGAAGAAAACTTCAATGGGTAACAAAACAGATGTAACAAGAATTTGGAGCAAATTGTTCTTTCTTCCTCCAAAGAGTAAAGCTAGAATTTATGACTGGAAAAGACAGATATGTAAATTTTAATGATCAAAAATCATAGTAAAGATTTGTGCATATTTTCACCCAATACTTGTTGTTTTACTCAATTTGCTCATTACCTCAATGCAACAGACTTCAACTGCAACAAGCAATTGCATCTTTTATACAGTAGTTATAATATAAATGATGTAAAATAACACAAGTTATATACTTCCATCACATGTTTAAATGGTGTAATAATCATAAAGACATTATATAATTTGCATACTGCATGATTATTCTACAATTTTATGGATAATAGGAAGTAACTGACAGAGACACCCACCCCTGAACTTGCCCATTAAATCAAAGTATCAATTCAGAAAAACATGGATTTTGAATAAAAAATTCTGGTTCACACAGATTTTATATCATAGATACTTTACAAGTACACTAAGTAACTTAGTATAAAAATTCTGTCTGAATTTTTGCCTCAGTTCCTAAATGAAAGTCTTCAGAACCTCAAACACATCCTTGAATTATGGTATTAAAGAGAACTTTTCTAAAATAATGTATAGATGGCATTTATCTCCTGATCAATTATCTAAGATGTATAATGGAAATTATACATATACAAATGCTGGAAATGTACTCAATTTCCAGGTACATTTTATCATGTGAGGCAGACATGTGAAGAGGTTAAAAAAACTGGTTAAATATAATTGAAAGTATGTAGAAGATTTTTAAATGTAACGTACTAATGAAACCTGAAGATTTTTTTTAGGTATAATGGATAAACATTTTGAGAAACAATATGGAGAGCCATTTTTGTAGATGATATCAAGGCATGGTACATGGCAGCAAGATTGGTATCTACCAGAATGTGGAAAGCTTCTTCCTACAGTGGATGACTGGCTTTTAAAACTTACTGAACTCGCCAAGATGGCAAAGTTGACAGTCCTCCTGAAGAATAGAAATTTACGGAAGTTTTTGAATGTTTGGTAGCTGTTTTGGGACTTCCTACTGAAGAAATATAACAAAGAAGTTTTTGTAGACAAGATTAAATGACTAAGAACTAAAATTGAAACTCATATAAGAAATATTATGTAAAAATGAGATTGGTAATACTAAGTAACTGATTAAACAATGAATTTATATGTTAACGAGTAGGTTGATAGAAAGGAATTAGGAGTAAAAATGAATAAAAGTTCATAATATAACATATATATAGTTTATAGTTTGATAGAAAAGAAACGCATATTATGGTTAATAAATGAATTGTAGTACATAATACAGTGGAACCTTGGACTGCGAGCCTAATTTGTTCCGGAAGAACGCTCTTAGTCCAAATTGCTCTTAAACCAAAGCAAGATTTCCCATAGCAAACAATGTAAAGTCAGATGATCCATTCCAAGCCCCCCAAAATATTCACAAAAAAGCATTTTCAATGGAATTTTATGTAGAAATGATTGTCCCTAATATCTAAAACAAATAACAATGATTAATATACAATATAAAGTAGAAATAAAACAAATTAACCAGCACTTATGGATCTGTTCTGAGGCAGATTCTGGCTATCAGCTGATGCTCAGCTGGTGTTTTCTGGGCAGCCCTGATGGATTGGGAGGATCCACTGCTGCTGCTGCTCAAGACAAAACAGTCTTTTCCCTTTTCCCTCAGCAATGCCTTTCTGAGGATCTTTCCTGGTGGTGTGGAAATGTTTCTCATCATAACCTGCCTCCGTGCTATGAGAGGGGAGAAGAGATGGGCAGGAGGGGAATGGACTGGATGGTGAAGGGCGAGGAGGGTGTGCGTATGCGAGTGAGTAAGTGAGTGACGGGGAAGACGGAGGGTCTTCCTACTTTGAGAAGATTCCTGGCTGGCGTGCCAGGATAGGTGTGTGTGTGTGTTGTCTGTATGTGTGAGAGAGAGACAGGGAAGATGGAAGGTCAGTCTTCCTATGCTTTGAGAAGAGTTCTGCCTAGTGCAAGGGAGACGAGAGGGAGGAGAGGAGTGGGAGGGTTATTGCCTGGAAGGAGAATCTGGAATCTTGAGTCTCAGCAGTTCTTTCTCTTGAACAACTTTCACTTAATTTACATTTTACGCAGCAAGAAAGAACAACCATCAGCTCCATTGTGAAAATTCCCATGTGAGGTCATTACAAAGTGCTCACCTTACGAGTTGTCGCTCGTTAACCGAATTAAATTTTATTAAATTTTTGCTCATCTTGCTAAAATCTCATTAACCAAGATGCTTGCAATCCAAAGTTCCACTGTAATTAATATAGCATATGAATTAATATAAGGTATACAATACAAAGGACTTTTTTCTTTATTTTGTCTTCCTTTTTTAAAGTATGTAACATATTAATTAGATTAAAACCAAAGAGGGGAACATATGTCTTTTTTGGGTTGAATGACTTTCACTTAATTTACATTTTAGAGCGTTAGGTTGGGAATATTATATGAGAGTTTGTTTTTTATTTTTTATTTTTTTGCCTTTTTTTCTTATGTACTGTATTGCATTTTATTGTGTTGTATATATTATTTGCTATCTGTTGTTTTAGTATGTATTTTATGTTTTGTTTTGTTATATATTTTGTTATATTTTGTTTGTGCGTGTTGGTGAAAATTAGTAATTTTTTTAAAAAAAGAACTTCAAAAGACATCATATATTATATTTGTTTTTTAAAAGCACGCTGGACTTCTGGATCTAATAAATTTGAAATTCAGAATAAAAATACTCAGGGAGCGGGAACTCCAGAACCAATATTCTTAAAAACATAACTCTTATATTAATTTTCTCAGTTTTCTTTACAGATAGGTCCAACAGATACTCAAGTATTCAAATACTCATGGCCAAGCATAGTTAGACATGCAAGGAATTTGACTCCGGTACAACAGCTCTCAGTATATTTGCAACATCAGTAAACAACAGTAAGATAATGCATAACGATGTTCGTTATTCTATAAATGTGCAGTCAATAGAAGCAAGTGTTATAAAGTGTAAAATTAATAGAATATATATGCATTAGACATAACTTCTGGGTTAGTTAGAATTCTCTGCTTCTGTTCTATCTTGTAGCATGATCATATAGCATTAGTCAAGTAATCATTTGAATGATGTCAGATCTGTAGATATCTTTTGCACCCTTTTCTTGACCCTCTCAGTATGCAGATCTTTTATGGAGGGCAGTTAGTTACAATTATCTTTTCTGTGATCTTGACTATATGTTGAAGTCTGTACCTGTACTGTGTGGTTGCTGCACTGAACCAGACAGTGACAGAGGTGCAAAGGGCAGATTCAATAATTCCTTTATAGAACTGTATCAGCAGCTCTTGAGGCAGGTTGAGTTTCTTGAGCTGATGTAGAAAGTACATCTTCCAATGTGCCTTCTTAATAATGGTGCTGATGTTAGCTGCCCATTTTAAGACTTGGGAGATTATTGAACCTAGAAACTTGAAGGACTGTATTACTAACACTGTGTTACTGAGTGTGGTGAGGGGGATAAAATAGTAGGTCTCTTTCTAAAATCCACTGTCATTTCTAGGTTGTTTCAACTGCACCACAGGGCCAGCTGCTCAACTTCCCACCTATATGATGGGAACACTGAATGATATTATACTATTACTTTTATCTTTTATAATATATATGCAAAAGATAAGGAAAAGTTACCTTTTGATTACTGCACATGTACAATTAAACAGACATTAACAAAACTATTTTCTCAAGTTATCTTTCAGATTTGTCTCAGCAAAGTTCTCTTGGATAAACAATGGTAACACCTACCTGCTCTTCGGGTGGAATTCCTGTCTTCTCTCGTATTGACTTAATACCATGCAGAAACTACAACAGGCGAAACATTGGAAAGCTATATTAATTCAGAGGAACATTTATTTTATTTATTAAACTTCTATGCCACCAATTGCACAAAGAGTAACTCTTGGAAGCTTACAATCCATAAAAAGTAAAACAATATTAATAATGTTAAAAATTAATCTACAAATTTAAAATTATCACTAAATATGGAGGAGGAGAACAAACACACATGGGGGAGGTGAGGCAACTTAATCTATTAGTCACCTCCATGATGACATCCCTCCCTTAGGACCCCAAGCCAACTGGCAGAGCCAGGTCTTCAGGGCATTTTGAAAGGCCAAAAGGGTGGGGGCAGATCTCACCTCAGAGAGCAAGGTGTTCCAAAGAACAGGAGCCAAAGAAGAAAAAGCTCTTCTTCTGGCCCCCACCAACCTGAATTCCTTGACCAACAGGGTCTGCAGCATGTCTCTTCTGTCAGACCTGGTGGGATGGGCTATTCCCATTGGGTGAGATGGTTCTGCAGGTAACCTGGACCCATGCTATGAAAGGCTTTAAAGGTGAGAACCAACACCTTGAATTGTATCCAGAAGCAAACTGGCAACCAATGCAACTTGAGGAACAGTGATGTATCATGGGCCATCCTAAGTACCCCAAGATCTGTTCACACCACTGCATTCTAAATGTTCTTCAACAAGGGTAGCCCCATGTAGGGCGCACTGCAGTAGTCTGAATGTGAGATGACTAGGGCATGAGTGACAGAGTGCAAGGACTCTTGGTCTAGGAAAGGGCATAACTTGTACACAACACAAAGTTGGACAAAGGCTCTCCTAGCCAAGACTACCACCTGCTCCTCGAGCAGGAGTCACAAGTCTAGGAGGACCTCCAAGTTGCGCACTGGGTCTGTCTGGGGCAGTGCTATACTATCCAGAATTAAGGATGTTAAACTCCTGGATCCTGAAGGCCCAGGCACCCAAAACCACTAGGTCTTGCCAGGATTCAATCAAAGCCTGTTGTCCCTCCATCCAGACCTTCACAGCCTCCAAGCACCAAGAGAGAGCAGTGGCAGCATCACTTGGGTCATTTGTTCTACAAATTCCTCCACACAGCCCTAGAGATGGTTACCCAAGTCCTCCCAACCTAGGAGAGACCGGGTGACTCTAAATAAGGCTGCCGGGTGACACTCTGCAGATGCAATAAGAGCTGAGAAATAATTATGTTTCACCACTCTTATAGCCACAAGGTAGGCCTTAATAGCAGCTCTAACATGTGTCCGGTTGGTTTCAGCCCTTGTCTTTCTCCAGTGGTGCTCTAGGTGTCTCTTAAACTTTTTCAAAACTTGCAACTCCTCCATGAACCATGGGGAGCACTGGGCACGATGGATTGAGAGAGGTTGCACAGGCGTGATCCTGTCCAAACCCCCAGCTGTCCTCTGATTCCAGGATTCAACCAGAGCTTCAGCAGGGCTGTGCAGCAATACCCCTAGGATATCCCCCAGTTCCCTCTGGAACCCATCCGGGTCCATCTGACACCAGGGGTGGACCTCTCAAAAGTACAGCTACAGAAAGCTATTAAGTATTAACCTTCTCCTATTACACATCTGAATATTTATTGAAATATCAAAAACAACATTTCTTTACCCTTCTCTTGATGCTTTATCTGACACTCCAAAATGCCAATGCATCATTTCAAGTTATGTTGTATATAACTTAAAACTTCTACAATAAGATTGTTACATATCAAAATAAAGAGCTAGCTTTATCACACAGCAAAATCTCTGTACACAAAAGACTACAACTGACTTACTGAAAGAAATAGGAAATGCAACTTTGCTCCTTGTACAGTTCACAAATACAGAAGTCAGGCAGGGCATCATTCTTACAACCTTACTTGTGAATTATAATAGTTTAGGGACTCAGTTTACAGCTTTGAAATGAGAAATAAGGCAACATGATTGGCTAATAATCTAAAAAAATCCAAACTATTCAAAAGTGTGGAATGCAATAATGAAGACCATCCAACAAACAGAAACTATTCCCCTTGTGTGTGACAACAGAACAGGATATTGACTCTACCTCTGCTGTTGCTTCATTCTGCTTGCAGACAGTTTCCATGCCTCCTAATTTCCAATGTCCATCCTCACTCACAAATACAGAGGATAAGCAGATATTGTTGTGTGTTAAGTTTCCCTAATAAGTGTTTTTAAAAAGATGAAAAATACGCAGTAAGACTGGGAATAGTTAAATATAAAACTCCTGTTAGTACTAATTCAATATCATGAGACTACAGAGGACAGCAGTCAAAGCCACAAAGGAATTTTATATCCCACTGGAGAACTAGAAAAAAGGGACCTCTGTGCCAGACCAAATTTAACTGGTATTTATCAGTTTATTACTGACGCACATCTGGGCAAAAAGAACAAGTTAGGCTGCTTAGGGATTTACTTGTTTTAGTTGTGGAAAAACTCTCACCAAGAATCACTAAACAAACTAGTTAGAAGGATTGTACTCAGTTATAGCTCCAAATACCAAGAGTTGCAATCCACAATTCTGCAGTTTCAGTTGCCTTTCCATTATGCAAATACTTTTATTCTGCTGCTTCTTATAGTTACTTTAAATACATAAGGCATCGAGGGCCAAATAATTATTTCTACCACCATGAATGTATTTAACTAGAAGAAATTCATCTCCCATCTCCAGGGCACAAATCAAATTCATGCTGTTATTTCTATCAAATATGGCTATCTTTTCCCCCTGCATGGCTTCTTTTTCCTTATTCTCCTCAGCAAATCTTTCCAGCTCACTTTAATGAAGTCCAATGTAAAATTCAGAATAAAGTATAAAGCACACTAGACTGTTTTAAATTATTAATTTGTATAAAATTGGTGTTTCATGTGTGCTTGAAACAAAGCATAAGACAATTGAACTTATTTGATTTTGAAAATAAATCTATCTGTCCATGAACCGAATAAAAACAAGCCAGGCCTAAAATAGTGGCATGAAAGACTGAAGGACCTCTTTGTGCCACTCCAAGATTTATTCCAGACCTACAGTACCTTCCTTGTAACATTGGCTTGTTTTGAGAGAGGAATCAATACTTTTTCACTCTGCCAGTTTATTTAAAACTGGAGCAAAGATGGACTTCTTTTTTTCAGTTCCTGGATTTGTCGGCAATTTGTTTTTATTTTTAGTCTTTTTACTCTATTTCTATGTTTTACTCTAACTTTACCAAGCTTCCCAACTCCTGGGCACAAAAAGCAGTGTCTGCAACTTAACTATGCTAGAGAAGGAATACAGCCATCTCTATCCGCAAGCCTTTTAGTCAATTGTATCATCAGTATTTAAAATGCTTACTTTGATTCCCCCCCTTATTTAAACAGTGCTCTAAATTCTTGTTCACCTGTCTCCCAGTCTTTAGTCTAGGTAAAATGCTATACTTTTCTCTCTCTCTCTCTCCCTTCCTCCTTCCCTCCCCACACTGTAACCTATAATCATTGTCACAGCAACTCTTAAAATAGTTGGTTGTTGTAACACTGATATATGGTTCTTCCAGCAACCCAGCTAACAAATGCTTTTTAATTGAAATAGAATGCTTGACAATAAGGCGTCTCCCCACTCCTGCAATACTGTAGCTATTTATTTTCTTTCAAAGACCACATAAACAAAATGAAAATATGATAGTGGCAGTTAATTTTCTCTTATGTGGATAAAGTTGAAAGGATTTTTTTTATTCTGAAAGTTGTGGCAACTTAGGGGTCAGAACAATGTTTGAATATCATTTTTGAACTCTCCTATGGGTCAGTTTGAGAGATAATTGATTGGGTCATGAGTTTCTCTGTCTCTTCTCAGCATTCTGAGGCTCACAAAAGTGGAGATGATCAAAGGATAACATACCCTAAATCAGGCTTATGAAAAATCCTTTTGGGTTCCAAAAATACAGCTATGTTAAAACTGTAAAAAGTTTTTTTTTTAAACAAAAGTCATGTTAAAAAACAGAAACAAAAACTAAAGTAGTAAAAAGAATAACATCTGACATTTGACAGGCATGCTAAATACATGGTAATCAATGTAACAAAATAATAAATCCTGTCTCCATGTGCAGATTACCCCTCCCTTTATTTTGATTGGAACATGCTTAACTCACCCTATCATGGAGAAACACAAGAGCTTGCAAAACATCATAGATTCCAGCACAGATCTCTGAAGAAGAGAGAGTCTCCACGACCTTCTCCAATGGTTGCACGTGCTCTGTAACCAGGTGGATTCCATCTGATTCCACAGTACATGAAAGGAAGCGCAGAAGGCAAGGGTGGCGTAAAGTTTTCAGGTGCTTTAAAAATGCAAAAAAACACCACACCACAGAATGACATACCTATTATCATACCACACACTTCATATCCAACAGTGAAAATGGAAATAAAACAAATACAGTTTCTTTCTGAATAGCATGACTTCCATATGATTACTAAGCAAATTGAATATTTCAGCAGAATATTTGGAGAAAATTATTTCTAATTTGTTCTTTTCCAGTCAGAATTTCCATTTATATATTCATTTCAACCTGTAACCTCATACGGTTCATAAAATGAGACAGAAAATCCTAGTACCCCAAAAGTCTAATTTCAAACAACATCAAACAGAAGGCTTACATGCAGGTTCTGCTATATTTTTTTAAATGTTTTTAATGTTTTTAAAAGCAACTCACTAAAAATTTTATGAAATGTTTGTCTCCAGTGGCAAATACTCTATATGCAAAACTTCTGTAAACATCTCTCACTATGATCCAAATAATTTAAGTGCAGTTACAAAATCCTTTAGGACTCCCCACATGCAATAGTTTAGACATGTACTTCTTGCAAATGTTCATAAGATGCTATTTGACATGTATAGTAATTTTAGCTCATTTTTCTTAAAAATAATTGCATATACTTATAAAATCTAAGAATATTTAAAACTTTTCCAAGTATATTTAAGAGCTTATTACAAGAACTAACCTTACATGATCAGGTCATGCATTTATTTCTTAAAAGAGATTAAAGGAATTGTAAGGCACTAATTACAATTGGCAGAGTTATTTTTGACCTCACTGACTTGAAAATATTTAAAATAATTTTGAAAACCACAGACAATGCAAATTTCACCTTTCTTACTAAAGATATTCAAAACTGATTGATTGTGTTAACTAGATATGAGGCAATCTAATTACCTAGTCATTAGTTATCTAATAACATATCTGTATGCAAACAACCAAGCTTAGAAAGCACCAAAAACTCTACCTATGTAAATATTTGCAGACTGAAATGTCCAAATACTGAAACATCCCATTCCAATTTTACTAAAAGAGTTCTATTGTCAAAATGGCCTATTTGAGGGCAGAATACTTCCAATAAAACTAGAACACATCTTGAAAACTGAAAAAAAATATTTTAGTATTAGAACATTTCAGCTTTGAAATATTTGCCCATGTCTACTTCTTATATAGATGAAAGGAAATATAGTATTTATATTCACTTTAAAATTTTATTGAACTTAAAACATTGAACAAGGTACCTCTAAACTATAGCAGTTTCAGGTAAGGTAAAGGTAAAGGAGACCCTGCCAGTCGTGACCGACTCTAGGGTGCAGTGCTCATCCCCGCTTCCAAGCCGAAGATCCAGTGTTCGTCCTGGGACGGCTCCGTGATCATGTGGCCAGCATGACTGGACGCCAAAGGTGCACGGACACTGTTATCTTCCCGCCAGAAGGGGCAGTACCTAACTATCTACTCGCGCTCGCGCTTAATTCATAGCTAATCTACCTGAGCTTATTTAGATCCATAACTATGAACATTTGATAAGCAATCAGTTGTTAATAGACGATTAAAGAAAGTGTATCATTTATTCTGCAAAGCCTGTAATTTAGTAAAGAACAGCCAACCAAACAGCTACAAACCAGCAGAACTTTATCAACCACAGTGACGCATAAACAAGAATCAAAATGCCAACTCTGCCTGTTTTAAGCACTAGTATAGGATCTAACAATAGCATCAACATTTTTATTTTATTTATTTTTCACATTTTTGAACTGCCCATTTCCCTCAGATTATCGAGAGTTTATACTTGCCTCTCACTGTAGTGTAAGCTATAATCCCAGATAATGTTTTATTGTGCAAGGGACAAGCCAGTCAATCTTGATGCAAAATATATAGATAAAAATCTGATACCAGAAATGGCAGTAGCAAAAAAGCAGTGATAGAAATACTTCAGTTCCCTGGGATATGCTGTCATTGATTTCAAGATGGGAATTCCTGACTCAAGTAATTGGAAATGCAATTCTTTTGTAACACAACTGGGCTGAATTTATTAGGGAATTTCTCATATAGATAAAAAAAAGTCCTAATTACAACGCAAAAAAATTATGTCACCAGTCCAGGAAGATCTGTGTCACTGCCAGCAACTCTTATATAAAATGGCCAGTTGCTACAGATAATTATCGGTTTCTGGGGCAATTATATATCTCACCATTATTATTTTCTTCCCATGTCTACCCTTGAAAGTAAATAGATCATAAAATGCTAAGCTTGTGAGAATATACTATGTTTTGTAAAATATGATTTATGTTTTAATGTTTCTGCAAATCCAGCACATATGTTCCACAAACTAAAAGCAATGATGATCAAGCAAATAATGGGAATATAATCATACTCCTCTCTCAGAATAATCTATGCATCAATACCTACTACAGTATACATCAGTAATAATTAAAAATTAATCTCATCTCTACCTTTGGTACTGCCATTTATGTGTCTTTTCCCCATAAATGGCCCTTGACATTTCCACTGAAAAGAAATTACAAAAATTTCTGTGCAAATAATAATAATGTAATAAATAGTAAATACCTTAGCAGCTCTGTTAACGTTGCCTTCATTCTCTCTCTTGTAAACAAATACTGAAGCAAGTTTGTCATGCTGTAATATTGCTGAATAAATACTGACTCCAGAAGGTAGTATAAACAGAGGTTCTTCCACTGCATCACGCTTTAGAGCACTGTTCTCTGATCCCATTACCTAACTCAAGGTGTCTTGGAATATATTTTATAATAGCAAAGAAGCTTTAAAGAAAAGTAATTTCAAACAAATTAGTCCCAACTAATATTAATGTAAAATTCCTTATGATGCCATTATGCAAATGTTACAATTACATATTTTGTGTGAATTATTTGTGTGATCCAAATACCTATGTCATAGTAAACATATGTCACTTGCACATGTCATTTGGTACCTGACCCCCCACCCCTTCCCTCTCTGTACAAGAAAGAACATAAGAAAAAAAAACTTTTCATTGTTTTATGCTGACAGATTAAAACTGAAAATGTAAAGACATTAGCTATAGGGTAACCCATATTAATTAGAGTAAGTCTTCTAAGTAATTACTGTATGCCTATGACTATATTGAATTAACCATAACGAAAACATTCAAATGCCTACCAATGCCTTGAACATAAACATTTCAAGTTTCTAAATATATGTGCAAGTCTTAAAGTAAGTGTGACACTGTTACTGAGGTCAATTTAACCAAAAACACAATACATTGTACTAGAAATTGTGTTTTGCCAATTCTGGAAACAAAGAAATAACTATATGCAGATTATGAAAAAGGTTAGAAATCCCTGGTCAGTTTGTACAGTACAGTATATGTCACTGAATCTCTAAATTAATAGAAGCTGACAGCCTCTATGTGAGATTCATTTTAAACACAACAGATCTAAAACACACCTTCAAATCAACTATGAAGTATTCCAGGAAAGAAAGATTATGATGTTGAAGTGGTCCTCATAGTAACCAGATTTGTATATTGTTGAAAATCTATGGGGAAAGCTGAAATATACAATATATGCAAAAAGACCAAATAATATTTTTGAGCTCTGCAAAGGAGGCAAATAGGCAAACAGAAAGACTTTAACTTGCTTTAAGAAATGGAAACTATTATTGCAGCCAAAGGAGATTTACAAAGTACTCACTGAGTTTCCAAGATTTTGCATTTGTCCTATATATTTTTTTTTATTTTGAATCTTAAGCAACTGCACATCAATAGTAAGTATGCATTCAAATTTCCAGAAAGACGTATTTAAATTTGTACCATATAAAGGCTATCAGCTCCTTTTCACCTAAAGATTCCTTGGAATATACCATCTGCTTAGGGATACCTAAAGTAACTATGCTGAAGGCAGAGAATCAGCAGAAACAGAAAAAGAGGTAATTGTAATTTGAATTATTCATTTTTCTCCATACATAAAATGTATGGAATCCCTTTGTCAGTCTCTGCCAATGGAAAAGGAAGGATTAGAAAACTAATTGCAATGGAAAGCCAAAATTATATTACTTTTGTATAAGCTTACTTATATGTATTGATTTCTCTTGAAATAATCCATATAATGTTTCTACAAATCCAGCTGGTGCAGAGTGCGGCTGCGTGGATGATTTTAGGGGCCAATAGATCAGCCCGCATAACACCTTTGTTCCACGAGCTGCACTGGTCACCAGTTTGCTTCCAGGTACAATTCAAGGTGCTAACATTGACCTTCAAAGCCCTTCATGGCATGGGACCAGGCTATC
>JANHZU010004122.1:7592-30934 GCA_032468055.1 Acrochordus granulatus | reverse complement strand
GCTGAGGGCTGCCCCCTCCCTTATGGCCTTCCGGAAGGGCCTTAAGACCTGGCTCTGCGAGATGGCCTGGGGCTCCATGGGGGGTTCATTATCATCCTGGAGGTGGCTGATGGATCCCTAGCCATCCTCACCCTCCCTTTTTATATATGAAATCTTTTTAGCCCACCTCACTAGTCTGCCAGGTTTTTAATTTTGTTTTAATGGGTTTATTTTATTTTTATTTTTTAGGTCATTTTAATGTATTGTTTTTGGTGTGTTGGCCACCGAGAGTTTTTGGATTTCAGCGGCATACAAATTTAATCAATCAATCAATCCACTACTGAATTTGCCTTTGAGATTAACATCAAAGCCCCTCTGTTCCTATAGACTTTACAAATGTGTCTTTCTCTTTGAAAAGAATGCAAAAATATTTCTCTATAGTAACTGAAACTGATTTCAAAATCAGTGACTGACCATATGAATTAAGGCCCTCTGGTGGTTGCTTATTGTTTGTTAATTATATTTTGGCAAAATTGTTTGGCTTTTTTCTCTCCTTAATCATAGGTTTATACAATGAAAAAAGCACATTCATAATATTCCAGAAACAACATATTCTATCCTTAAATTTGTCAATAGGACATTTATTACTAAAATGACAAGTTTTCCTTGCACTGAGCAATTTAAATTTTTCTTTAGCTGTGTGTTTTTGGTTATTTAATTGTCCTTCTGTATCCATTTAGAGGTAATGGATGGAAACAAATTGAAATGATAATAAATGCAATTACAGAAAACTTAAAGTTCTAAGGCTCACAAAACAAAATTAGATGACTACCACTGCCTCTTTTTTAAAATGTAAAGCAACACCTTCACCAAAATGGTCTCATCACTCTTATTTATTTTCAAATGCACATATTCCTCTTTTCCATGCTGTGGCTGTAGGTGGTTTACAACTTACTATTTATATGTTCACTGTTAACCCTCAATATTTTACTCTGCTTCCTGGCTCAGCTATGTCAGTAAGTAAAATTCTGGATCATTTGCTCACAGAGGAATACGCAAGTTTTGGTCACCTATTTAAAAAGATATATACTGTGGCATAACCCACAGTCAAAAGTAAAGAACAGATGTTTTAAGCAGAAAAAAAAGTGTTTCACATACAAACACACACAAGAAAGCCAGAAGATCATGTAATGAAACAATATTAAGCCTGTAACACAAGGTAGGACCATCAGACCTACTCTTATATTTCATTTTTATATATTTTTATACACATATTTCATTTCATTGTTTTTGATATAGCAGTTTATTATATTTTCGGCAACTCCGTTCACAGGTAAGTCTGTGAGAGAGACAGACAGAGAGAAATTGACTAGCTGGATTCTAGTCCGTAAATGTGCCATTTGATGTTTAAAATGTCATTGGACACTCCACTTTTCTGGAACAAAATTCTAAGACGATAAAACAGGGCACGAACAATGCTTTGGGAGGTTCTCTTCCTTAACAAAACCGCGCCTCAGCGCTGACGACAGGAACTCTACCTAAAGCACCGGGACCGGGGCGAGGGCTGGGCTGACGGGGCACCGACCCCCGAGAGTCAGTCGCTTCCCTTCAGCGCCGGCTGAGCCTTCCCCCCGCCCTTTTGGGAAAATCAAGCCCCGTAAACTGCCCTGGCTGACCCCGCCGAATGGCCCGCGCCCTCTCACCTGCGGCCCCGCCGAGGGGGAAGGAAAGAACCGAACTGCCCTCACCTCCCCGCTTCCCCAACAGCTGCTTCCCCAACAAGCGCTGCGGGAAGGGGAAAGTAAATTTCCGGCTTACGCAGACCATAGAATCACACCAGAGGATCCACTGACGCCCACAAGACCGTCCTTTGCTCCGCGCAGTAGTCGGTGGCGCCATATTGAACGAGGGCACGAGAGAAGGGAAAGAAGCACTGCGGCGGCGGCAGGCCTCGGTAGATCGTTAACCACAGCTACGTGAAAATGTCGGGAGACAATGAAGAGTGTCAGTTAGGAAGCTAGAGAACGCTAGTATGCTCATATTGCAACTCCTGCCACAGTTAACTACTAATAGCACAGTTAGGAAGCTAGAGAACGCTAATATGTTCATATTGCAACTCCTGCCACAGTTAACTTCTAACAGCATACTGCCTTCGCACGCTGCACGGGACCGTCGCCTTATTACGTGCATCGCGTTGCCGCGACGGCACTTTCAGCGCTGTTCTCCGGTGCAGCAGCGGAAACGTGCGCCGGCGGGAAGAACTGCGGAGTGCCCGTAACGCCGCAGAACTTCAAGGCAACGAAGCAGAGGAGCGGCTCTGCTTGGAGAGAGGCAGGTGAGGACGTCCCGCCTCAGTTCTGCGACCTCCCTGGGCTGCATCGACCGGGCCCCGCGCTCTGCTCGCTTCTCTTGTTACCCATGGCAACAGAACGAGGAGAGCAAAAACTCAGATCCTCCCTGCTCGCCGAAGATGGCAGATAAAGTGAGGAGGAGCGATGACAGGTATTCCGCAGACAGTGACGTAATTTCAGGAAAGCTTTTCTCTCCCACTTTTGCCACGGAGTGGTGGAGAGCGGTTGATGGGATTGGGACGGGAGTACTACACCCATCCTGGCCCTCACTGACTGCTTGGCTGTCTTGGCAGTCCTTCCGTACTGGCTAGAGGGTTGTGAATGAAGGGCATTATTTTGCAGTGGTTCTCCTCCTTCCTCCAGGACCAGGTACAGTTCGTATTGGTTGGTGGGCGGAGAAATGGGAGCTGAGGGAGAAATCTTAGAAATTAGTTAAGAGCACCTAAGGAGAATTCCTAAAACAAAAACCCACCTGGGCTTTGTGCAATATTCGGGCAAAGATTTTAGCTCAAGAGTTTCAAAGCAGCTCATATCAGTTCACTTCCTTTAATAAAACAGAATTCACATGCAATGTTCAGAGGTTCATATTTTTAGGAAGTTTACATTTTTTAATGATGTATTGTTTTTATTTTTTAATTTTTTTCAACCTGGGAAACTTCAGCTATGTCATATACAAATGAAGCATTTATGCAATTTATAATTTTTAGATTACTGCATATTATCTTATTTTTATGTTTAACTATTTAAATGTTAAAGTAATCCAACATTTTAAAATTTAGGCCTGAAGTTTCTTTTTCCAAGAATGCACTTCCTCAAACTGATATTACTGCTTGAACTCTGTGTCAAAAGCTGCAAAACAGATGTTGTCACAGCTGCTGCGAAAAAGCTTTGGTCATGAATGTCTGTTCAGTAAAATGCAGCTACATACAGCTCAGTCAGGCACAATATCCTTGAAACCAGTATCAAAAGCTGTAATACAATGGATGCTGCTGCCAACAATTCTTTCACAAACAAGATACAGTATGAGCAGTCTCTTAAAAATGACCATTACATAAATATACCTTTATGAGATTGCTAGAAGTTTTGAACACAAAAAGGGACAATGTTACATATGACATTTCATTATTTCCCATTGAAATTTAACAGAAATTAGGAACACTGAGCTGTTCAGCAGACTATGCATCCTATACATTAGAGGACAAATTTGGCTGAGTCTGTTGTCTCAACTATGATCCCAGCTTAGAAAAAAATAGTTTGATGCCAACTTAACTCCCCCCCCCAACAAATCAAATTGCTTGTAAGGACAAAGTGCTCAGTGACAAAAAAAGTTTCTCATTCTTGCTGTATAGCGTTCCCATCTTTCACTAGGAATCTTTAAAGAGAGAGAGAGAAATGTCAGTCAAATTCAAAAGAAGAGAAACCTCAATGCAATTTCTGGAGTCAGACTCTTCCATAGAAGTCACAACAGTAGTTTTTTTAAGGTAAACAGAAATTGCAGAATAACATTTAATATCTGAGCTCTAAAAACCAGAAAATGCCTGGCACCATGTTTGTTTCTCTCTCTCTGTGTGTATGGGGTAGTGGTAGAGATGGGGGTGGGAGTCATGACAATAAATGATAAAGGGAAATTAAAACATTTCAAAGCTGAAATTAACATTTCAGGAGTACTGTAATGAAAAGAAAAAAATATTGAAATCCTGTTTTTTCTTGCTCAGGTTCTTCAAAAGTTTCTTCTAAAAAAAAGGTTCTTCAAAAAGAAACTGAGAGAATTTGGCCTTCACAAAAGATACATGAGTTTTCCTTTCACAGTACTGTACATGACTTCTCTGCTAGAGAGGATGTCTACAAAAAACTGAACATCTGTAGAACCTCCTTCCCCATCTCAGTACCATGAACATGTTCAGCCAGTGTACCATGGCTAGGAATTCTAACAGTTGTAATTCCAACAATCTGACGTGATTTTCCAAATAGGTGTGGAGATCCTACATATGTAATTGCACAAAGATGTTTGTTGTTATTTGACTCCAGACAAATAAATAAAAAAAAAGATTTACAATTAGAATATTACTTGGAAAGCTGGTGAAAAAAAGAAACTCTCTACATATTTTGAAATTACTGTACACTGTATTGCTTAATCATTTTTCCTGAAAGAAAAATAAATTTAAATGTGTTCTTGGCTTCTTGTTAGCAACTGTTTTTTTGGCACTATTCAGAACATTTTTGCCACAGGAGAAATACCAAAATTATCATTCATCCTGCAATTTGCAAACAACATTATACAATCTGACATTTATTTCATTTGATATTAAACTCACAATGTTTAATATCTATATAATTACTACAAAATCTGTATAATTATATCTGTAAATTACTATGAAATGACATCAGTACAATTTATCACCTAGAAAAAAAAAACTCACAGAAAGGGAAGGTACTAAGAATATTACTCAGTTTTCTTCAGTGATATTAAAAAAGATAAGCCGGTTCCATGTTTTATACATCAATTAATTTTTTATTCAGAAACAAAGTAGTCATATTAGTTTAACTCAGGGTCCCTGGATGTTTAATGTAACTATCACATTGTCTATTTTTAAGATAATTAAATTAATTGGTTAATATATACAACGTTAACTTTCCAGTTAGCAGATTCCAACATCCAGAGAAAAATGCAAGAAAAATAATATATGGATGGAAAAAGAGAATAACTGAATTACTAACATTTTCCTGGGATGACAATAAATATGTATCACAGTCATGTAAACAATAGCATCATGCATTGATAACAGGAAAAAATGTCCCAATTAAAACACTTTTCAAGAATACAAGAAATTTAATATGGTAGATTGATTTATCGGGCTCCAAAGCTGTTATAATAGTAAGGTTCATCTGGTCGATAACCATAAGCAGTAGTTGGGCGGCTTGGAATACCTATGGGCTGGCCAAATCCATCCATTGCAACACTACGAAGAAAAGAAGGCAGAGTCAATATATTACACTGTCTGTGTTTGAATTTGGAGAATAACAATAAACAGTAGTAAATTATTTAACATCAGTTGTACACAGGACACCAAATAAACAATATTCAGTCTAGCTGCCAGTTGTGATAAAGCCATTTTTGTTAAGTTGTTGTGTGCAATAACCTGTTATTAAGATAGTATCTGACAAAATTCTGTAATGTCTGTTATTGTATTACTGCACAATAATAGAATTTCTCCTCTTTTGTCTTCCAAGAGATGAAAAACTACAAGCTGCAAATATATCTGGTAAAAGGCAATCATAAACTGTCCACATAATCAACCTATGTGAACAGGTTAATATTTGGACCATGATTCAAACTTAGGTTGTTTATGCAGGTAGGCAGATTGTTTCAGGTACTCACTAATTATTTGATCACTGAATCAATTATATCTAGGAGACAAGGAAAAAGTAATAAGGGAGAAAGGAAATAAAGAAATAAATCATGGAAACAAAAGAAGAAGAAACCACCAGTAAATTACTGTTCTGTTAAGGAAAAAAAATCCATGCAGGCTAGGGAAAGCAGTGATGGATTGAACATGGCTCCACTTTTGTGATGCCAACAACCATGGCAAAAATAGAAACCAGTGAATTGACCAGCTCCTCAGAATTTCTCTCTGGACTAGGGAAACAACAAGGATTACCCAGAAGCTTTCTCCATACAGAATCTCCCTGCAAAGAGGTTGTAAAATAGCCATCTCCAACAGGTTTGAAAGCTCTGGGAGCCAGGGGTAAAATCATCCTGCCCAAGCCAAACAGTTTTAAAAGAAATAGTAGGTTTATCCACTTCCTCTCTTTGTCTACTTTAGGAAGCTATAAGAGTGATATGCAAAATGAAGTCACAATGAATTTACAAATGAAACTAGCTGATGTCTTAATAATTAAAGGGGACATATAGTTAAATAAGAATTGGAACCTTATCTTGAATTTATAAAAGGAATGCATGAAATCAAGTAAACTGTTTCTGAGGGGAGACAAAAAGAAACTACTGGAGCTTTTACTAAAAGAAGACAATAAAAAAATGCTAAGAAATCAACTTGTGGGACATGATGGCATTAAAGCTCAAGCTATTTAAAAGTAATCTCTACAAACTGAACGTATTTGATCAGGGTTAAAACATGTATGTGGTCATTTCTGGTAGCTATTATTGGGATTTTATTAACCAGGATTGAATGAAGAGGCTTTAAGAATCTGTTTATTTCTTATAGAAAGTGATAAGTGGGATTAGAAAATGGATATGTTACTATTTCTGGTGGTTCTTAATAGACTTGTTGATTTGTACTGAATGATGAGTTTTTACAATTTGATTATTCATAAGGGATGAGATTTGGGAAGAAAATACAGTGGTACCTCTCAAGACGAGTAATTCACAAGGCGAGAAACTTGCAGGACGAGCAAAACATTTCAAATTATTCCACTAGATGAGCTGCAACTCACGAGACGAGGAAACACCACACCTTGTGCATCATCAGTAAGTGCACTCTGTATTTCCCGTTCAGGCAACTCCACGCAAGAGTTCTGCCGATGCAGCAAGTGTGTGCGCACATTCTGCTGACTCTTACCTTGTGTAACTCCATTGTTGCAGACAGCAACCCCATGAGAGTTCTGCTGACACAAGCGCGCCCACGCATTCTACCGACTCTCCTCTCACGCAGTTTACTCCATTCCCATATGGGTGGCAGTGCGCGTGCATTCTGTCTATGCTGCCGCATGGTGGCAGGTCAATGTTCCTGATCGCAATGAGCACTGCGCGATATACTCACGTGGGAAATCTCACAACAGAGCTCTCATCTCTCGCTGCGTAAATTAAATGAAAGGCATTCAAGAGAGAGAACTCAGGAGACTCCCGATTCAATCTCCAGGAAGTCCCCTCCCCCTCCTCTCCTCCTTCGCGCCAGGATATTCTTAAAGCTGTGCATGTGCCAAATAAAGCAGAAATACCCCCTCATGTACAGAAAAGAGAGAGAAAAAAGGCCCTTTTAAAGTGACAGCAGCAAGCAGCAGCCGAGGCCAGAAGCTGCCTCGAAGCAGATCCGTAAGTGCTAGTTAGTTTGCTCTATTTCTGTTTTATATCGTGTGTTAATCATGGTTACTTGTTTCAGATGTTAGGGACAATCATTTCTACATCAAATTTTTGGTGAATATTTTGGGGGGCGTAGAACGGATCATCCGGTTTTCTATTGTTTTCAGTAGGAAACCTCATTTTGCTTTAAGAGCATTTCGCACTAAGAGCGTTCTTCCGGAACCGATTAGTCTTGTCTTGTGAGGCTCCACTGTATAGTGACCGAATCCTAATGCCTTACCCCATTTAAAGTCATAGACATAATATCCAACAATGATTTCCCAGGATTCACTCTTGTTCCTTCCTTGATTATGTAGCAGAACAGAGATGGCCTTGAAGAAGGAATTCAATAGCTGTTAGGTAAAATGCCAACTTAGCCCTGAAACTCAAGATTTTCCCACCTTGATTTTCCTTGATGTAAAAAGTGGGGGGTGGGAGAGAAAGACACTGCGATAGACTGATTCTTATAATAATTATTATACCCTGAAACAGTAGAATTCCAGTAGTCTTGGAAGTATTTGCTTCCTCATCTGTCAAACCCCAAAGTGTTGATACTGATGATAAGGATAATTTTGGCATTGGTTTCTACTCTCTCAGCAAGAATGATGTTTTATACATTAAGCATAGATGGGCAGGGTGCTGGCATGACTAAAGAAAGCAGCCCATATAATTGGTCTTTTTAAGCATTGGTATCTAGAACCATTTTTTAGCACGATCTTATTACTCTATTCTGCAACCCAGGTAGATATTGCATGCGGATGCTCATTTTGTTAACCCTCCATGAATGCACCTCTGATGCCATGAAATATTATTTTTCTTTAATGTGAAACACAATGTCACATATCTTCTTAAACATATTACAGAAGAGTTACTTAACTGAAGCATTGGCTTCGGATCAGGATGTGATTTATTCCATTTTCTTCATATATTTTCAAACTGGCGACTATCTATGAAACTTTCTTTGGCTGATTATACCTCTTCTGATATACATATGCAGAAATATTACTGAAGTATACACTTTTGACAACAAACAAACAAAAAAGGTGACAGTGATGAAGGGAATTGTTATTATAATTAATAATACTATTAATTCATAAAACACATAGATTCTGTGTTCACCAATTCTTTTTTTACAAATCAAAGGCAGCAAGTGCTCAAAGCAGTTACACAGTATACTGTTATTTACACAGAATTACTACACTGCCTCTGGGAAACTTTTCATGATCTTATCATACAAAAAGCACCATCCCCTCTATTTCTTCTTTCAATTAAATGGAGAAGCAATAGATATCCCACTATCACTATCCCACTATCACTAGTCACAGGATAGCTGGTGTCTAATAATGATATGCATCTGCAATTTTAATAAAGCATCGCTTCAGGGAGCTATTTTCAATGTTACAAAAGGACTAAGTAGTACAATTCCACCTTCCAGAATGTCAACAATTTCTTATTTTTTTCTGGGAGGAAGGGAGGGGAGAAAGGAAAGGAAGTCCCATCAAAGATCCTCCAATTTCAGCTTATATCTTGACAACCCATGATCTGTTGAGACATCCTTTCAGAGATACTGTATTTCCTTACTAAACAACGAAACAGAATGACCATGGGTGGGCCAAAAAACAGTAGGAGAAGGAGTGACTTCCGACTTCCTGCCAGTTTTCCCATTAACCTTGATTATGGTAAGCTGGCAGGGAGCATCAGAAATCATGATCAGGTAACCAGGGATGCTGCAATGGCTGCATCTTTGAGAATAAAACAAGCCTGAACACTGGAAATTACAATTCTACAGAAGCAACATGTCTCAGGTTGATTTTTTTTTTCACGTTCTTTAAGCTGGCTGATTTTAAAAACATTGATTCAAAAATTCTTGCACAATAATGTGCTGTTTGCGCTAATTAAAGGTTACGAACAAACAGGAGAATATTAGTATTTTATTAGTATATAAATAGATAAATCCCACAAAAAGTACTCCTCGTTGTCTATCCTTTTCCTTTCATCTGTGCATTGTTGTGGCCTTGCTGTGTAAGAATAAGAAAAGTGACTCTGAATAAAGCCCAATAAAGAGATCTTCATTATGACGTAGTCAGTGATTTATTAGTAAATTTCAGCAAACTGTAACTTGTTATAAACAAGCACTAATCAAGTAAATTTTTCTACCAATGTATTCTGTGGCTAATCAAATGCAATAAAGCTATCAAAAATGCAGTTAAATTTTGGCACTGAGACAAGAGTAAATGCTAGGATATGTTTGTTGTCAAAGACTTGTTTGCAAGAACCTGTTATGGCCTGTAGATGGTTTAAATAAACTGGCTGATGGTTTGCAAGAAGGATTCTTAGGCATGAATCTATATGGAAACATTAAATTTTCTTGACGTACAGGAATGACAAAAAATGAAGCAATTATTTGGGGCATGTTACAGTAATGCTGATAAAGTACAAATGCAGTCAATAGAAACGTAGCTCCATGGATAACATAGTGCCACAACAGCTGGGATCAATGCACAGATGAAAGGAGAAGACTGATGTATTTTTTTATATGGATGCTTCTTCCTTTTCCCCTTAATTGGCAAGAAAGATTCCCAACATGAGTTTTTTTATCTCAACATTGCTCTTTCTCCCCACACTTCGTTTCTTTTACATTTTGTCAACTTTATTCCTTATTTTTAAAAACATCAAATAGCTATCCTTCTTGATGAAGATTGAAGTGTCCTGTGAGTGACAGCTAGGATCTAGCCTGAGCAAGGATTTGAGAAGCAGGTTATATAACTAACAGAAAGGAAGAATTATTTATAGGAAATGCACAACTAGCAGTTACATCCACCCAAGAGAAGAGTTCAGAATCCACGTCTGCGTATCTGGGAACAAAGGCAGAAGGAAGTGATCTCAGATTAGGAATCACATAGACCAACACCTGTCAGATGTACAGTATAAATCAAGAGGACACGCAAAATAAATCCTTAACTTTTTATCAACAAGCTGCTCTCCTCTTGTGGTCAGTCGGTCATTAGGTGCTGAAGAGTCAGTGAACTTAGATTTGGACTTCCATCAGTTCCGTGAAGTGCTCTTTTCTAACAATATGGATATGTAAAATATATTTCTAGGATTATTATATATGTTATTTAGAGCACTTCTGCACAGCCACCAATTACATCCAAAAACAGTTATTATTAGAGGCTTTTCTTCCCCATCCTGTGATTTTCCTGCCTGTTGCTGGCCTTGTGGTATTCAGTACTTCCCACGAGTTGACCAATACACCCCCCAGCTAAATGGGAGACAGAGCATAAAACTTCTGGCCTCTTCCCAACATTCCTCTTCTGCATGCAACCTTGTCTCCCTGTTTGTGTTCATGGCAAGAAAAGATAAAAGTTCCTTCTCTTCTAAATCATTCAGCTATGGGAAAAGAGCAGGGAATGAGGAAGCAGACAAGGCACAGCTCCAGAATTCACACCTCTAAATTGGATTTGCAATATTAATGCTGGAGGTTGACTTGAGCTGAAAGTTAATCAGCAGGGTTGCAGACAAACTTCTGCAGATTAGCATAATGGGAAGAGAGGTCTGGCATCAACCCCAGATCAGTGCAAATACTGCACAGGAAGCGGCCCTAAGAGCAGCTTTTGGTGAGCTAGAAAGGTGTCCTAACCTTCCTTCCCTCTTCTTGGCCTTTCTCCATGCTCCTGAGTAATGAAGTCACAGCATCAGAAAGCCTGGCAAATGCTGATTAGAAGTATGATAGGCAAATACTGCACACATTTTGTGAGGCTTCCTTTTAAAACCCGAGCGTGATTTCTTCCAGCTGCCAGCAGATTGGTGCTGTGAAATTCTAATAGGTAAACTGTTCCTTTGTCACTCACAAGATGGGAGACTGGCTGGAAAAAGAAAGCGAACAAAAGCAGCTCCTGCCAATATACAGTACTTGGCTCGTCTCCTATAGTCCCAGCTCTTATCTAGCAAAAGTGAAATAACAGCCCTACTAATTCTGGTTGGGAGGGGATGGGTCTCCAAAGCCTCAGTTCTACGTTTTCAAATGAAGACATCCATATGCTGTTCTTCCAAACCATTTTCAGCAGTAAGAGGTTCTATTGTTTTGCATGGATTTTTATGTATTTATAGGGAGAGAGGTCATGTGATTATTAGTACTTAAAAACAGAACTGGTGCTATCTTAATGGTTTTAGTGCGGGTCAATTTGGTGGGTTCTCCAGGTTCATGTTTCCTTCAACCAAGTATTGACAAATGACCACTCAGGTATTACATGGGCAGATGCTTCTGTGGAAATCAGATCACACCTACACCCCACACAGAGATTTCAATTAATTGATCTATTTGATTTATATGCTGCCTCAATTGCTGGGGTGACAACACATTACAGCATAAAAACAAAGTAGAAGTCATGATAACCCCAACAAAAACATAGGCAGACAGAACTTTATGTTGATCATTAACCAATAAAAGTGGGATCAATAAAATGAACAACACACTATTCCCTCACATCAAGAACTATTAGCGACAATTTGTGGGTGAAGCTGATATACAATATAGCAAAATTTTCCAACTTTTAGAGAAATAAATTTATCAGATAGTGCAGATAAAAGTACTCAGAACGCCCCCGAAATTTAGATAAAAGGAGAGTATTCCAGCGGGGGCAAATACCCCTGTAAAACTGGCAACAGGGAGGACCGTGTGCCGTGGTTTCTGTGGCACCCATATCAGAGGGGCAGCATCCGGATTCGTATGGGGGCTTCCTATGTTTCCCTTCCAGGGCAGCTGTGGGGAGAACACTAACGCAAGCTAAAGATAAAGCACTCCTGAATGTGGGAACTCTGATATACTGTAAATATGAGGCTCATTTAGACATTAACATTTGGTTATTTACAATTATATTGTGAGAAAAAGCAGCAATTTCTGTTTGATCTTCTGCATCTAAGATCCTTTGCCTTAGTGTTGATCTGGCTTCTGACTTTGAGTTGAGCAGTCTGTTTTCTCATCTGACTTCCTTACTCTCTCTTTAATGGAGGAGAGCATACTTCAGGTGCTTAACTGTAACAGGCTTAAGCAACTCAAGATTTCCCATCATGAGGTTATTTCCTAAATAAAGCTTAGCTTTATTTTCTTTTATACAAAGACCAACTTCAAGAAAGTTGAATAACCAACTAAATAACCTAAATAAACTTCCTCAAGAAAGTTACACTCCTAATTTCAGTCTTTCTCTCTACACACATTTTTTTTCTGCTGAGCAGTCTGCTATACAACATCTGCACATTGCATCCTTGCTAAATGCAAACACGTGTAGGGGGGAATTACAGGTGGTCCTCACAGAGAAACCATTCATTTAGCAACCAATTCTTGAAGTTGTGGCCATTGCAGCCGTCCTGCAGCCAGATGATCAAAATTTCAGCACTTGGTAGTATACCTGCACTTATGACTGCAGGAGTGCTTTATCTTCCCCCTTCTGCCTATCCCCTCCCATCTTGGATTTTTGGCCATTCTGCACAGTGGTACTCCTTTGGTGGCAGTGGCAGCACTCACAACTATGGGCCTTCAGCAGTCTCACCAACTGCTCCCAACTCTGGGCTTTTATTTCAGTCCCAGCATTGTTGTTAACCAAGGACTACTACCTGTAATGATATTTTATGCATTTATTGTCCTTATGTTGGCTTGGCTTTCTTCCCATGGCCCCTGTGAGGTGAGGATGAACTATATGCAATGTTTTTTTTTATCAAACTGACTTTTTTAGTTTGAAAATTGTCTGAAGAATGGATTGCCTAATTAAGCGTTAAAGGAGAAAGTGTAAAACGTGGTCAGGAAAATAAGGCTGGTTTAGCTTTGGCATTTTTCAGTGAGATCTTTCCTCTTAGGCTCCCAGCTGAAACCATGCTTTCCAGCTGGACATACAAGAGATGAAAAAACAGATGGAAGGAGCTGAAGTCAATGGTTGACTCCAGCTGCTTTTTTCTTAAAGGTAATTTGTTATCTTATAATGTGGTAATATTTCTGACTCACAGAATGCTTTCTTCTGCAGGTTCATAATAAATTGGAAACCATCTTCAAAATTCTTGATTTGAATCCAGAGAACTTCAAATAAAGTTCTCTTCTTGCAATTTGTTTTTCCCTCTCTATTGCTTCCCATAAAACACCTTCTAAAAATCCAGAAACAGTTGGCAGCAATATATGCAAGAAACATTTTCTAGGAAGGTAATGTTGTTTGGTCTTCTTAACCACTATAGATCTTGGCCTTTCTTCACACAGCCATCAAAGCTGCATTTATTGACAGAGTTCAAAATGTCCAACATGGTCAAGATTCAATGTATCTATATCTTTCTTTTAAATTAAATGCACAAATGAGTTCTACCTAGCAGTTACCAGTAGACATCAAAGTATTACTCAGTTAGAGCTCACATTCTGAGGAACTTTGGTTATACAGTATTTAGTATTTCAAGACTGAAATAATGTAAATCATTATTTGATATGATGTCAGTCATAATGTACTTAATTTTACAGACACTTTGTTGGCCAAGTATGGTTAGATATACAAGGAATTTGACTCTGGTACAGCAGCAATCAGTATATTTGCAAGACAACAGTATAAAATAATAACAAATATACAAAGTTAGTTATTTAGTTGGTTATTCATATTGTTTTATAGGCATTCAGTGACCTCTGTTAGAAGTAGTCCGTTGCTAGTGGCTGCATCTAATGCTGCTTGAGAGCATTTTTATGGAAAATGTTTCTATAACTGAAGCTAGTGCAATTAAAAATAATAATAACAGTAAAGACAATGACACAAATGTCAAATTCGTAGAGCCACAAGCACTCACTTTTTAAACTCTTTATATCCATAAATTTACAGATGAATATTAATATAATTGCCTCTTGGCAACTTATTGTAATGGGTTCACATAGTCACTTTTTCTAATATCTTGTTGGTTGGCTCTGTAATGAAAAGTTGATGAGATTGGTCTGTACTTCAGAAATTATGCGGATGGATAATATTCCATTCTTTGCTGTTGTCAGAAACACTGAGTTCATTCTCAGCAGATTGTGCTGTTATTGGCGCACTGTGTGAATATAATACAGACTGGGTTTGAGCTAGAACTAGATGTATCTACTGTTCACAATAGTCCTATATCAAGCAGCATAACCTGTGAATGTAGCCTATCAACCAGGAGTTATGAATGAAATCCAGTATGCTCCCAGTTCAGTATTTAAAAAAAAATAAAGAATATCCAAAGTAATGGAAAGACACCATTCATTTGTGAGTATAATTTTAAAGTGATACTTACACAAGTATATGTAGCATTGAAAGGGTAATAGTAAACAAGCAAGAAACCTAAACACCACTTGTTTGTTTTTCTTGATTGTGGTATTAGAATTTCCCAGTGTAGAGTAATGAAAAAAGAATTGGAAATTGACAGATTTTTATTTAGAAAGATGGTGTCTGGTTTTGCTGAATTGTAATATGTTCTGTATCTTCTTTTTATTTTTTAATTGACAGATTGTTGGAATCTGAGCACCTTCATCAATTTTTACTAACCCTGTTTTACTAACACTTTTATGACACAGAAGTCATATTCTTCTGTTCAAGATCAATGACTCATTGGGAAAAGACGACCCTTTAAATACTCATTGCTTACTATGAGGTTAATACCAGGGAAGATGTCGCTGACTCAGTGCAGTTTCATTAAAAACCAAATGATCCAAAAAGGGCCATATGTCATCCAGAAGCAGTCCTAGGATTTAATCAACCAAAACCATTGTCTGCTGCAATTTATAGGTTATAAAACTATAAAGTACATGTCTACTGAATGGAGAAATATTGTATTTTGTACCTTGAATCCTACTCATACAATATGTGAGAAATACGATTTGCTTTTAAACAAGGTCACTGCGCACCATCTTTTTCTATTTTTCTTTTTCCAAAGTCTGTATTATTTGTTTATTTTTGAAGTTAAAACTAACTGGTGCTATAATTGCTGTGGGACATGCAAGTTCAAACACAGAAGAACTGCAAGATGCTGATTAGTAATAATTTGTTCCCTTTCTTCAACAGATGTGCAGTATATCGTGAAGCAAGCAATAGTGGCACAAAGGAAAAAAGTCAGAAGTTCAGATCTTACTTCTAAGTTCCAAAGAGTTAATTTAGTAAAATAATAATAATTGGTAAACCCACCACTCTCCAATGAGAATTGAACTTCTCTGCTTTAAAAACTCTCTGCATATTCATTTCCTATGGAACTGAACATCTAATCTGTTAGGGTCATAATCAGTGTCTGCCAAGATCAAAGCACTAACAGTGATGGATTATTTTAGCATGATTTCATTATATCCTGTGGAGGCGATAAGCTAAAGCTGCTGAATTTACATTTGATGAAGTAAAATGCAAATTTCATTTCTATCCCCGTTATGAAATCAGTGAAAGTCTGCTAAAATCTTAATTAGAATGCCACCGTACCACAGCTTTTTAAAATCACACTGATTTTCTGTGCTGAGGAAAATTGGAGGAAAAAAAGCAAATTAACATTACTGTCCGTGCTGAAGAATCGTCAATCTGCTAGCAAAATTCTAGTAACATCGAAATCTACCGTGCTTGTGATGTGTTCCCCAAACACTTACCTGAATCAGAAATTTTCATCATTCTGGTCACTGTCTATAACTGAAGATTAAATATTCTGACAATAACTATATTTATATTCATATTCAGAAGCATAGATCCTAAGATTATTTCAGATTATATTTTAGCTTTTTCTTACTATCACTTACTATTATGCTTATGTTAGACAGAACAGCCTTTGAGATTTTCTTTGTGGTTGCTTTTTTTAAAAATAGTGAGCTTTATATGTTGGCATTGTGTTGACAGAAAGTGGTATTATTGTACTTACTGTTCACACAGTTCACAAAGGGATTCCAGAAGCTAAAAGACAAATTGTCAAGCTGTTGTTTTGGGGTTTATTTTTTTTATATAGATTAAATATAGGTGAAGGAGTGCATGACATGAAGAATGCTTATAAAGTACTGGAGATGAGATAGAACAATAAATTAAGTATCATTGATGGTGAAGGACTGCAAGTTTGCATGTTAACATGAATGATAAGGAGAATGGAATTTTTTGCTTCCATTTTGAGGAACTTGCCAGTTACATTTAAATCCAGACATATTGTTACAGGTAGTCCTCGATTTATGGCTGCAATGGAACCTGCCCATCGTGGTCATAAGTTGCAATGATTATAAAGCAGGTCACCCTTATGTCTGACCCGATTTTGTGACCTTTTTTGCAATGATTGTTAAGTGACACCAATGGTTCACTATGGGCAGGTTTTACTGAAAATTGGAAGTGAATGCTGGTTTTCAGCAAAACTGTCATAAAATGCAGTCACATAACTGCGGGATGCTGCAAATGGCCCTAAATGGGGGCTGGTTGCCAAGCTCCTAAACTGTGGTCACATGACCATGAGGAGAGGGTAGATATCAGAACCAGGTCATAAGTACCCCTGAGGAGCTCCATCAGAACTTTGAGAAGTTGCTGAGTGATGGTCATAAACTGGTTTTGCAATAATTTATACTTTTTACAGTATCATGGTTATCTATCTATTTATATCTACCTATCCTTCCCTCCCTCCCTCCCTCCATCCATCCATAGACTTTCTAGACTGCCCCAATCACAGGATTCTGTCAGGTGTCTACCAGGAATCATAAAACCTCTCCCATCTCACAAATAGTAGAATAAATACAAAGATGTCAGTCAACATATCGGTTCGGCTTCGACTTCAAAGCCCCCTTTGTAAAAAAAGGCAGGAGAATTTTCCTGAAAAGTCATGATCAAGAAAGCTAACCAGAGCTTTGGGACAACCGTTCCCTTGTCCTGGGGCCGTAACAGTGAAGGCCTTCCTCACAACCCACATACTCCCCTTTTGCTTCTTGAAAGGGTGGCATTTTTGCCGGAATTGTGTCCCCCGCATTCTTTTGACTTTATAAAAGAACAATACGCTGCATTTTCCCTCCTCCTTTTTCAAACATATGCAGCAACGCCCACATTTTACATGGGTATTGACAACAGTATGATTAATAGACTTTGGATCCATCATTCTCTTTCAGCCCAACAGAGGAAGAAGAGGAAGAGGAGAAGGAGAAGAAGATGTCACCAGAACACTCTTATTCTTGTCAAAAACACAAAAACACTCTCAGAGCTTTCCTTCAAGTGTGTGTGTGTGTGTTCAAGCTTAATTCGTTTCATTTATATGTATTCCTTTAAAAAACTAAGCAAGGACCAGAATTTGATATGTAACCATTTTCACATTTTCTTTTTACGCATTTTAAAAGCAACTCTTGTTCTCTTTGGGTCTGCCAATGTGCGTGTGTATGTGCTCGCGTACGCACAATTGGGTTGCCATAGAATGAGATTTTGTCAGCTGTCAGCAAACCTTCTAGATCTGGAAAGCTTACAGGGACAAAGAATAGTACTGGGTTTGCTGACCCTTTGATCCCCTGTCCTGTTTTTCTTCGTAGCCAGGGGGATGATTTGAAGAAGCTCAGAATCATCGGTTCATAGGGTTGGAAGGGACCTTGGAGGACTTCTAGTCCGACCTACTGCCCAAGGCAGAAGTCCTTATACCATTTAGACAAATGGTTGACCAAAACCTCCAGCAATGAAGCATCCACAACTCGGGGAGGCAAGCTGTTTATTGCTAATATGAGCAAAACAATATGAATTAAAACAATAGGACCTCAGATACACTACATGAATTCTTTACACATATTTCTGAGATAGTAAAATTTTCTGCTCTGCTAAATCGATAATTGTCCCAACCTCTAAGTAGCTTGAAGAAGCCATCTCTTGTGTCACTCCTCGGTCTGATACCCTGAGGTTGACCATTGACCACTTCTACATATTGAAGATCCGTTAACCTTTCTGGTCTACTAGGTGTTGATTGAGCTGTAATGATTAATAGAATTGATCTGACTCTACTGCCCAACCATCAATCCTTTCCTAGGCTCTTCAGTCTGAGAGATGGAGAGAGATCTGGTGAAAATAAACCCTCTCCTGAGGGATAGCAACAGACTCAAAGACTACTTAATTGATAGGGTTCTCCATTGATTAGATTAATGAGAATTAAGTGCTTTCTTCATTATTTAGACAGATTGAGCTGCTTCTAACGAATGCCAGTATATGCAAATGTCTACTTGATTAGACATTTCTTCTTTCCACTTCCTTCAGCTTCCTTCTTCTCCACTGGAAGATCAGTGAGTTAACAAGAATTGAACCTTGAAAGGGGAAACGTCTTTGTCCTAAGTACTCTCATGTCCAAGCGGGTTGTCCAATTGATCACTTGGTACAGGTTGAAAAACACTGTATTAGGGAGTTGAGCCCAGCTAGAAATGATACACGGTGACAGAAGCTCTTGAAACCAAGTCTAAAGATCACCCACCTTTTTCTACTTTCCTCCAAAATTGTCCTAGGTTTTGCTGGTCCACCAAGATGGCTCTTCACGATCTCTACTCCAGTGTGGACTCTGAATCATGTCCTGAGATTCTGAGACCCACATATCTTTCATCAAACCATGGTCTTATTGGTCATGACTTTCTACATCTGAAAAGGGACAACACCCCCCCCCTAGTATCTTGGACTGTAACACAAGGGAGAAAGATCTATTTTCAGATTTGTAACATTCTGTTAATGTAACCTCACAATAAAGTCAGAGTGAGTACTTCTGGATGTGCTTCTTGTCCAGACCACCTCACAAGACTGATATCAATCTTGAAAGTCTGAAAGTACAACGCTCCCCTCTTACCTTTACAGTCCAAGAAACTAGGAAGGATCCCTTCTCAGATGTTTGCCATGTCCCACTGCTTCTCTGGGCTGAGCTACCTCTTATCTGGCTGTTGTCTAATCTGCAGCTCTTCCATCTGTCTCCCCAAGTCATTCGCACATACCTTTACACCCATTTTATATGTGTGTATAAAAAACGAGCTTCCAAAAAAGATGGGGCTTCTTTGGAAGTGCCCCATGGACATCCCTATTTCTAGACTTTCTCTATTCAAAACCTAATATTACAACAAACCCCTCTGTAACTTGTTACCATTGTTGGCACTGTTATTATTATTATTATACCTAATTAACCTGCTCAGCGTTCCCTTGTAGCTTTACCAAGTAATTGCAACTATTTTTTAAAAAAAGCAGGTTCAATTGAGGAAAGCCACTTTGAAGAAGAACATGGGACTAATTTTTCGACTGCAAAATCTTATGAGAGCTGTGCTGGGGAAATGAGGTGTGGCTGTCCTCCCGGAGAGTGACTGTAGTGGAATGTAGTCTGGATTCCCAGGAGGGAAGGGTTGTGTTCCAGAGGACCAAGGGACAATGAAGTTTAAATAGTTTGTGTATGAGGAAGATGGTGAAGGCAGCACCTCCCTAATAGTTCCCAAATTATAAGTTTTATGGTGCAAGTAGTCTGCTTTAGTTTGATAGCATTTCTGTCTGTAGGTGAGGAACCATAAAGAGAACTGTTTAGAAGTAACTCTGTGTGTCTTTCTTGGTTTCGGGACTGCTAGTTGTGCTCGCAGTTACAAGTTTTTAGGCTTGGTTTCAGCAGCTCCTGAATTCCCAGAATTCCCCAACCATGCCTGCTGGAGAATTCTGGGAACTGAAGTCCACACATCTTCAAGCTTCCACAGTTGAGGAACATGCCCCTAAGAGGTAGGCAATTAACCTTGGGCACTGTAGTGTGCAGTAAAAGCCATTCTGTCTTGAGCATTACCCAGACCATCTCATTGCAAAGAGCTGTGAAAACCAGGGTTAAAAGCTGCCCTTGTCTTCCTTCCAGGAGCATTTGGATAGCAATGCCTTCCTTGCCTGCCTGGGTTGTTTGTGTCTGAATGGTTCATTATGGGATGTATTTGACTGGAAAATAGCCTTTTGTCCAAGGGAAGCTGACTCAACCAGCTGTGCTCTCCTGGGTTAAAATAGGGGATCTGAAAGGTACTCAGCTAAGTCCTTGAGCCAGGTCAGGCTCAATGCAAGCTCCACCAGTCTGGATCTTTGCTTTCAGGCAGACTCAAAGAATGTCAGGGTTGGAGGGGACCTTTGGAGTCATCTAATCCAACTTGGGAATCAACACAGGTTCATCCAGACTTCGTTTGAATTCCTTCAGTGAATTTCAAGGCAGTCCATTCCTCCTGAGGCATTTTTCTCTGCCTCTTTACCATATTTTGTTCCTTTCAGGATAGCTGGTCTCACCTGGGGAGCTGTGACCTCAGATATAAATGTTCTTGTGAACATTCTGAAAATGATGATGAGGTCCTTAGGAAGGACTCAATAGTGGATAAAAATGCCCAATCCAGTCTAAACATCCAGCTGACCAAGCAATGAACCAATAACAAATCATATTAATACATAAAAATTGTCAATAAGGAAGACAAAAAAGTCTGGATAGTGGATGTAATAGTAGTTGGAGACAAGAGAAAGAACTGGAGAAAATCATAAAATACTAAGTTCTGCACAAAGAAGCAGGACGATGGTGGCAAAAGAAAGCAAAGGTAGTAGAATGGTAACAGGGGCCTCGGGCGCAATCCCAGAACATCTGGAGTACCCCTGAACACCATTGGCATTGACAAACTCCCCATTAGACCATTGCAAAAGGCAGCTTGACTTGGAGCAGCTCACGTCCTGCGATGACACCTTCAACACCACCGAACAACAACCTTTGCCTGTCCCAGGTCCTTGGGAAGGACTGGATGGGTGGAAAAAAATGCCAAGTCCAGTCTCAACATCTGGCTGACGGTGCAACCAACTGTAATGACGTCACCGTCTGGAAGCTTCAACCGATCCTTGATGCAGTTTTATTCTTGACGTTGAGATACAGATCTCGAGGCAGAGACTGCCCTATAGGTCAGGCACCCCTATGGAGATGGTCTCCCTCCTTCGTCTTATATATGACATTGTTTAATGGAGGGGACCTGGAACGCACCCACCTTTCTGATCTAGTGGGGCAGGCAGATATCCTAAGGGAGAGCTGGCCTTGCAATAACCTGGCTTGGTGACATGTAGAGTTTTATAGGTCATAACCACCTTCCTTCCTTCTCTCCTTCCTTTCTTCCTCCCTCCCTCCCTTTCCTTTTCTATTGCTTCTACGCTTTATTTGCCTGGATAGCATTCAGGTGCAGATACTAAAATAAACCTCATTTATTCTTTCAAACCTGCTTTCCGGGTCCAACTAGGAGTTGCTCCTGCCTCTTAATTACCTCTGCTCAGGACAGAAGCAGCTGGCAGTTGTTAAATACAGGTAGTGTGGGGAAAACAAGGACTGAATCATGTGTGAAGAGAGAGAGCAACCCATGATCAAATGCAGGAGGGGCATCCCCCAGGATTATCTGTCGAGGTCAAAAGCTAGGCGGGCAGGAGAAATTCTTGTAACCTCGAAAACACCTATTAAAACTGTTGAGTAGAGACTACTTTCATCTGGGTCATTACCTTTCAGCGCTAACAGCAAGTCCTCAGCTTACAACATTCATTTAACACCTGCTCAATGTTACAACAGCATTGAAAAAAGAGATTTAAGACTAATCCTCATACTTACGACCATTGCAGCATCCCCATGGTCACATGACATGGATGCTCGGCAACTGGCATGTATTTATAGCATTTTCAGGGTTCCAGGGTCTTGTGATCACCATTTGCATCCTTCCCAGCTGCCTCCTGACCAGCAAAGTCAATGGGGGGAGTCGGATTCACTTAATGACCATGTGATTCACTTGACAATTGCAGTGATTCCCTTAATGACGGTGGCAAAAAAATCAGGCACCACCAACTTGCTTAAAAACAGAAATTCCCCTCCCAACCAAGGTCATAAGTCAAGCACTAATTGTAGTGGTTACTCAGGCACCCTTGCCACTTGACCTTGGCCAGAAATTGTGAAATAACAGCCAGCATTTGCAGGAGGTTGGGGGTTCAGGTAGCACGCACAGCCATCCCTTTTTGCATCCATCTAGACTTTGGCGGGGGGAGGCATCCATGTATGACCCGATGCGCAGGAGAGACAGTCAAGCCTCTTTCGTGAAAACAGCTGTGCACAGTCCGCTTCTGGCCGGCTCATCTGGTTCCACTCCAGACCTGAAAACCGCAACGGGTGTGATGCCGTATATCGCAAAAATTCCACCCACGGTTTTGTATCGCGCAAGCATCCTGCCTTCTCAGCTGCAGAAAACCGGCTCGAAGAGGAACCCGAGTCACCGGCACTTGGGCAGCATATATATTTAATAAATTAGGGTTGGCTGCGTGGTCAGCCAGATGTTTAGGCGGTCTGGCCTCTTTTGTCCACCCATCGAGTCCTTACCCAGGACCGGGGATAGGCAGATGTTGTCGTTTGATGGTGTCCAGGTCCGTCGCAGGATGGGAGCTGTCCCGAGTAAGGCTGCCTTTTGCAACTGACCGATGATGATCTCATCAATGCCGATGGTGGCCATGTGGCGCTCCAGATGTTTCATTATTACAGTTGGTCACACGGTCAGCTGGATGCTTAGTCTGGATTTGTAATTTTTATCCACTCTTGAGTCCTCCCCAAAGACCTGGAATAGGCAGGTGTTGTTATTCCAGAATATTTAGGGTATCACCGCAGGATGGAAGCTGTTCCCCATGAAGCCCCCTTCTGCAACTGACTGGTGGTGATTTGAGTCACTGCCCATGGAGTTCAAGAGGTGCCCTAGTTGCTTTGGGATTGCACCAAGGCACCTGTTACTATGGGTAGTACCTTTGCTTTTTTTTGCCACGCACAGACATGTATATACATATACACACACATATATACATATATATATATATACACACATATACATACATGCATATATACACATACTGTATGTATAATACATACATTATCCCCCCAGTGAGGGACCACCTTGCTGTGGTTGGGGGGCTTGTGTGCTCTAATGAAGATGAGAGCTCTGCCAGAGG
>JANHZU010004121.1:130870-146248 GCA_032468055.1 Acrochordus granulatus | reverse complement strand
AGTACTTGAGCTTCAGCTTCAATATCTGTCCCTCCAAAGAGCAATCAGGGTTGATTTCCTGTAGGATTGACTGGTTTAATTTCCTTGCAGTCCAAGGGACTCGCAAGAGTTTTCTCCAGCACCACAATTCGAAAGCATCCATTCTTCAATGCTCAGCCTTTCTTATGGTCCAGCTCTCACAGCCTCTGTTTTCTTTATTCAAACACTAATAATTTAAGAAATTGATGGTGGTAGCAGTTTGAATAGAACACCTGATGGAGAAGCAAACTTTGGAGGACACACAATGGTGTGGCACTTGGAATAGTGCATATGGCCTTCAGTGCTTAATAACTAGTTTTGTGCTATTCCTCTCTTGTTGACAGTGTGTGGTCCTTGAACATGACCTTTATTTGATATATTTTACTACATTATTGCTTTATATACTCAGCTTGTATGCAATTTTGAGTTGGGAAGTACATCACAACATCTAAATGACAGCCTTACATAAGAGATACTTTATTCTAAGGGTAGCTTATTCTACACTCATATTTAACTAGGAAATCCAAATCTGATTTATTTAACATGCAAACAAATTGACATAAAAATTTATTTGATACCATAGGAACAAAAGGGAAACACTCTACCTTATCCCAGAGCTAGTTTTATCACCATAGATATTATTCCAAAGGGGCTTCTCTTCTTTATTCCAGATCTTTTGGGATGTGGGAATATTGCACAAGATTATTTGTGAAATGGAGAAAGGCAAAATGGAATCATGTTGGAAGAGGCAATTTTGGAGAGTCCAACTCCATATTAAATACATCATATGGAAAGGGACCATAGGAACCAGAGAAGTCATTTGCATTTAAATATGGATGCACTTAATACTTAGCACCCTTGTTCAATTTTTAGAATGAAGATTGAAATAAATATAACATCATTTTGGATCTGCCCTGGGTACCCAATAGGTGATCACCACTCCACATTTTTTAAGGCTCTAAAAGATACATGAAGTAGATGGTACCTCTATTAATTTACTTAATAAACAACTCAAGGTAGCTGTGGAGAAGAAAGGGCTGAGCCAGGAGTAGGAGCTGCGAAGCAGGGAATCAGTCTAGAAGCTCTTTGCATTCTTAAGTGTAGGAAATCCAACCCCTCCTTAGAGCCATATCTTAGAAGAGCAGGTATTCAGTGACCAGCTGGGCAAATCCTTGTGATTTTGCAGGACCAATAAATCTGTAAGCCTGAACTTCACCATCTGGGCCAGGTCCTGGTCCTTTGCACCTGACAGTGGCAAATATAATGCTCCTTCCTCCTATTTTTTCCACATCAACAATACAAGTATTTTTGCAAAGAACTGAATGGAACATCTTAGCAAAAATTATGCACCTTGGCCCTGTCTCCAGCAGTAAAAGAGCATCCTTTCCCCATTATTTTTCCTTAGGACTTGAGAAAGAGAAAAGGAAAGACATTATAGTGAGAGTGTATGGCATACATCCTCTTTTTGGAGAGGTGAGAATCGAATCTCTATATGATGGACTCAAGACAATTAGATAACCAGAGACAAACCATAGGTAGTAAATGCAGGGAAAATGTTTATAATGTTCCCCCCTTTATTTTTTAATGTTTGTTTGTTGCTGGGGCAAATTTGGCCAATTCTTCATTTCCTTTCACTAGTAGAATATAACACATAGCCAGGATTTCAGGAAGGAAATAATGGGTGTGGAAAGGAAGGAAATAATGGGTGTGGAAAGAGGCTTACTTTTCAGTTGAAGAACATCAACCTAAGGTGCAACTCTATCACACAGAGGGTGACAAAATAGAAGCCTTCATCTTAAAGGATCAAATAAATAAAATGACCAAGTAAAGCTGGCATCCTTTGAGTTTGCAGGTTTTTTCTCAGATTTATCAGCACACTGGGCATGAAATAAAGTAAATAAACCCATCTTCCTGTGATAGACAAATGCCAATAAGATAATTCTGTCACTTGCACATTGTCGGAATGTAGTTGCCAGTCAGCTAGGATTACATACTGCAGTTAATCATACTGTACTATTTCATGAGAACAGCTTTTTTCCTCTAAGAAAAGTACAGGAACACAAAATTCTGCATCTTAGATAACTGTATAAGATCAATATAATTAATTTGCTTTTAGCTTTGGACTACAATATGTAAGAAAAGGAAATGAATATAACTTTTAATATAAAGCAGAGGTGCTGGTCATTTTGAGTCATTTTTTTTAAATCAATACTTACTTCTTGATTTATCTCAAAGAAAGAACGTATAGGAAAGAATTGCACTGAATGTTAGAAAGACAGATGTGAGAGCAATGTGTTTCCAGTCTGTAAATTAAGGTGTCTTTATATGGAGCAGCATAGAGCATTAAATACTCCTGTAATGGAGCATGTCAGAAACTCTGTACCAACCATCTCATTTTACCCATTTGATGCCTTATGAATATGTTAGATGACAACTTCTATTAGTCTAGGTCAATAATTTATTGAGTGCCCTGCAGAGAAACTTGGGAGCCACACCTCAGTGTATTTGGAGGACATTGTTAGAGAAAATTGCTACATTTTTGGAGAAGATTAGGTTCACCTGATCTATGATATTATGTGAAATTCTTCCATCTTAGATACTTCAGTGTTCAGATGTTTTGGATATTTAAGAGGTAGTGGGTACAAATACTTTCCCCGGAGAATGAACCTCTCCTTCCATAAAGAACACAAGGTTGTCCATTTACTTTATCCAAAGATAAAGCCATTAGCAATATGGCTAGAACAAGCAAGAACAAGAAAGTAGTCAGTGTCAAGAACAAATCAGGATTGATGAGTGACACTATGAAGCAGGAACAAGTCAGTAGCCTGAAAAGCAATTGTGGACCACAGGTTGAATCAAGAAAAAGAACCAAAGACCAAAAGCTGCAGGAACAAGTATAAGTTCAAGCAGAACTTGATGCTCAGGCAAGTCTCCTCTTGCCTGAATTTTGCAAGGTCTTTATCAGCTTTCTTCCTAGAAAGAACTGAGGGCTATAATGGGAGACTAAAAAGTGCCCCAAAGCAGAACATTCTTCTCTGAAATGGTTACCATCTTTAGTTAGTGGTTCACTATACAAGGCAGTTTCAATAGATTCCAGGGGCACTAAAGGTAAAGATCTTGCAAGATTTCTTACATATAGTGGAATAATTATAGGAATGTTAGAAAAAGGATTCATGAAGAGACACAGTGGATACTCTCCTTAATTACTGCATAATTTTACAGAACAGTAGGCTCCCATTCATAAAATTAAATGCAGAAAGTTTCATTCCTAAATGCAGTTATCCAAAATTTCATTTTTCTAGAAAATGGTAAATTTCACGCTGGATGCCACTTTATATATTTTTCTTTCAAAAGAAGAATATTTATGTAAGATTTAAAAACTACAGAAATATAAAAGGAAAAGTAGAAAGTGGCCTAGTGGTTAAGATGCTGGGCTTATTGGCCAGAAGGTTGGCAACACAGGTTCAAGACCCAGGCACCAAACTCCTATTATTTGCCCCAATTCCTATTATTTGCCCCAGCTCCTACCAACCTAGCATTTCAAAAGCATGTAAAAATGCAAGTAGATTAGACAAGAGGCTGAGCTGTAGGTGGCAGAGTTGAAGATGCTGTGATTCTCATTGGACGTGACAATATTGGGCAAGATTAGAAATGAGCATATCAGAGGGACAGCACAGGTAGGAAGGTTTGGCACTAAAGCAAGAGAAGCAAGACTCAGATGGTTTGGGCATGTGTTGTGGAAGAATAAAGAGTATGTCTGGAAGAGATTGTTGAGGATGGAGCTACCAGGCAGAAGGAGAAGAGGAAGGCCCAGGAGGAGGTACATGGATGCTGTGAGAGATGATATGCAAGAGGTCGGTGTGACTGAGGAGGATGTTGAAGACTGAGGAAGATGGAAACAGAAGATTCGCTGTGGTGACCCCTGACGGGAGGAGGAGGAGAAGAAGATCCTAAGCTAATATTTTAATCACTGAGGAAGTTTTACATTTTTCTCCAAAGGAGCAAGTATTGTTTTGAGCATACTGAAGATTAAGTAATAAACAGGTGGAGATCTTTAAATGCTCCCAGTGTTGGTCAATCCAAACATCAGTCTTTCACATCTCACTGAATTTGGGTCTTTGTAAAAGACAACTTCATATTTGTAGATCTCCATTCCATTGGAGGATGCAGAAACAAGTTCTTTGTACTTATCATTTATTCTCTCAGGTTTTGGATGGGTGCAGTGTTGTTAACAAGAAACAAGAAACCCAAATTCTGTTCTGCTAGCATCAACAGTACATGTTTAATGAACATTTGTTTTAGTTTGAGTACATAGTGTATAGGCTAAGCATTTTGGCAGAATGCCCCATGTCTGTAAAAAATCTGTTTCTTTAACTCCATTACAATTTACAGTTTAATTTTGCAAATGGTGGGTTTACTGTGCCCTTCAGCATGAGTGATTGCCAGTGTTTTCAATCACTAGACCAATCGTGAGGCTGGATTTTCTCTTCCACATTTTTATAAATATTTACCATTCAGGAGCTTAGCCCTTAAACTGGCCACAATTATTAAGTGGCATTGTCACATTCCTGGAGAGAAGCTGAACTCCTCCTGGTTGCAGAACAGCATTTTGTGAACACACTTTCCTCTCTCACTCTTTTTGGAATGTTTGTAGCATATTGCCTTCAAATTTAAACCCATTCCCCAAATTAGAAATCCTGCCAATTAATAAAACTGAAACATGTGCATTAATGTTAGAAAGAGCACATTCCAAGAAACCAATATGTATGAAGACACAGAAGGTATAGTGAACTATAGCTTAAGTGCTAGATATGTTCCTACCACTGAATGATTGATGCTTATCCAGCAACAGTTTATTGTTAAATTAGCACTAGAAGTTTGGCCTATTATTCACTACTATTGCTACTCCTGGAGAGGATTGTTTTAAAGGGATACTGAAAGAGATTGTCTATGAATATTCTCCTTAATCCAGGTCATGATGTGTAGCAAAAAATTGCAAAAATTTGCAAAGTTTCTTTAAAAAGGCAACTGGATTTTAATTACAAGATGTTATTGGAGACATTTCACCTTCTCTCTCTTCATCTCTTAAAAATGAAAAGGAATGGTCAGGAAATATGTACATTTCTAAAAGAGGGGGTGGTGCAGATGAGAAAAAATGGCAAGGTTATACAGAGTAATAAGTTCCTAACAAAAGGTAAGGGGGTTGTGGGAAGAATACAGGAAACACAGAGGTTTTCACATAGCAAAATAAACAGAGTGATGTTTGGGCAATAAAGATTGATTGCCTTTCAGCACAACAGCAATCCAAGTCCTTTTTTTGCCAGCATTTAATGCTGTTTCATAAATCAAGAGTAGTTGGAATCTGGTTCTTCCTCCATGATTTATTAAATTTTTAATATATATTGATTCTCTGATTCAGGTAGTTTCTTTGTCAATTATTTGGAATTTTCAGTCTTCAATATCATGTCCATGTTCATTAATGTGTAAATGTAATGCAAATGAGTCAGATTTTTTATGTTGTTGGAACCTTGTAAAAAGTGGTTGTTTAGTCTTCCCAATGTAAGATTCTGAATAGGATTCATTGCATTCAGTGGAATAGATGACATCTGTCTGTGTCTGTGAACTTTGTCCTTAGGATGAATCAATCTATGTTTAAGCATGTTCATGAGTCTGAATTGCATACATATGTTGTGTTTATTGAAAATTCTCCTAGTTTCTCTGATACTCCAGTAACATATGGAAAGGTCACATTGCTACATTTGATAGAATTTTGTCTTGCAGAGGAAGTGGGAGGGTCTCCTTTTAATGTTTTAGTGACTTTTTGATAAAGGACCAATTTGGACATATTTATATGCAAATTTTCTTTGACAAGTCTTCCATCAATCTCTTTGAAATCAATCTCTTTAAAAGAGATTGAAGATTACAGATTAACTCCTTTTACCTACTTACATAAAAGGAGTTGGTTTTTCTAATTGTTGTCAATTCCTTGTTTTGTAAACACAATACAACATTAGCATAAATTGCCAGTCCTGATAATGTCTAATTACTTTTATTTGCAACTATCTGCCAACCTATCTCCTTGTATCAGTTATTACATTCAAAGTGATTGTATCTCTTCTTTATCTTCTCATTAGCTAGCTAACATCCACCAGTCAGGATACTGCAGCTTGAATGAAGTAGGTCTGACATTATTATGCAATTCTATAATTATAAGATTCATCTTGAAATCTCTGGGGTGCTTTGTTGGCTTCTTCTCACACAACCCATTTGGCTCTCCTACAAGTTTAACATAACACTCAAGGAAGAAACATATAGGAACATGGATCCCAATTATAAATGTCTATCTACAAAAAACTTAACTGAACAGAGCCAAACATTCTAAATCAAACATTATAATCAGATAGATTGAAAGAAACATCAGACATAAATAACTCCAAAGATGAAGGAAATTGACTCAGTTATGAATATATAACTAACCAGGTATGGATAATTAAAATAAACAAATATAGGGAAACTGCTAAATAATCAACAAAGGGCTAATCTGACATCTCTTATTATGCTCAGCATGCTGCAGTGAAGAAACATGAAGACACAAAACCTAATTGTAGGGAATTCCCATTCATACCTTTTTAAAATTATGCAAATGTGCCTTCTTTTCCTCTCTATATAAATAGTGAAGGTATGACTTCTTCACATGCACTTGCTTGGAGGCTTGGTGAGAAGTTGGTGTCAAAAGAAGTCAGGATATGGTGATAATTAGGAAAAAACTCAGAAAACAGAGGGGTAACTGAGAGGGCAAATGTTGAGACAGAAATATGACCAAAGACCTGCACTTCCCAAATTTCTCACCGCCCCAGAGCACAAAACTGGTCATTTCCAAGCATGTCTCTTCATTTTCCTTCCAAGATCATAAAGTACAAAATGTTACAGATATTACACAGTGAACTGTGGTGGAACAATGACAGCTTAAAAGGATACAAAATGATACTCTAAGAGTGTTCAGATCATGGACAGAAACAAGATGCAACCATCAAGAGGAAAGTTTGGATTCTCAGAGCATTATGGTAAATTGTAAATTAAGATTGGGCTAAATTACCTTCTGAAAGTTAGAGTCTAATCTTAGTTTAGAACAATAGGAGTCGTTCATCTGCTTCTCAATTTATGATAAAAGTGGTAGTGCAATTGCCATAAAAGTGGCAATGCAAACATGAGTATAAAACACTTCTGAAATTTCTGCCAGAGTAAACTAGAAGTGATAGAAAAAAGAGATACAAACCCATTCATAGATCTAAGGAAAAGTAATTTCAAATGGCATATAGAATGAATGAATGAATGAATTCTGCCAAGCAAGAAGCTTACAAGCAGAAATTCAAACTGCAGTCCAAAGTGGCTGGAAAGGTTTAGCAGCCCGTATTGAGGCTGCTTCTGGCACAATTGACTTAACATGAGCCTCATATATGAAAGAGATGGAGTGAAAATATAATTTGTCTTTCTTCTTTTTTTAATGCCCTTAGCTCTGTCACTACTAGCCAAAAAATCTGAGATGAATTACCAGTTTGTCCAGTGAAACACCTGCTTAGAGATTTCCACTTTACATTATACCTGTTTGTTGATGGAACATAGCCTCTCTGGTTTATTAACTAGAGATTATGATATAAAATGGGTGAACCAGGTAACTAGACTTATGCCCCTAGAAAGAAAGCAAAGGTATGAACCACGGTATGCCCAGCTTTTTTTTTTCTTGAAAAGAAAGCAGTGAAACCATGCTTTTATAATTATCTGGCTCATGCTGCTTTGGTTCTACTGGTATGATTTTGGGATGCATTTTGATGGGCTGTGATGGTAACCATTTGCCTGATCTTCAACCCAAGGATATCAATAGCACCTGTCCATGATCAATATGTGACAGAGACACTGGCACAAGTATCATTATAGGATGTTGATGCAGTAAAGATTAAGGAAAGTATGGATTTATATACACTGTTCGACTCCTCTATGGTATGTTATTTCCTGCTGGATCTTTTCCTTCCCTTCTTTTCTCCAAAAGAGAACTTTTATCATAGGATCCTCAAAGAGCCAAGTGGGCATTCTTATGACTGTGTGGAAACTTCTACAAGATTAATCTCTGAACATGCTCAGGAAACTGAAGAGTGAGGAAATAGATCTAGAGATTTTCATAGGATCCAGGGTAACGAACTTATGGATCGGTTCAGATAAGGCTTATCAAAACTATGTTTGGTTCTCCAACGTTTATTGTTCCAATAGTATTTTTCAGAATCTCTTTTTACTCTTCAGAAAGAGGGTTTTATGGATTGGGTTTGTTCTAACAACACTGTTCCAAATTCATGGAATTAATTTTCCCTACCATGTGCATAGTATTCCAGGTCATGAACCAAGTTGTTAAAGGAAAATGTTGTTTAAAAAAATTAGTTGAGATAGAGACATCAACCATCTTCAGTATTGTAGAAATTCTCCTTTTTTTCTGCCAGTCCAAAAATGCTCAAACAAGTGGATACATAATTTCTTCTTCAATAATTTGAATAGCGATCTCTCGACCATGACTATTTAGCATTTTCATTCCCAGAATATTAGAGAAATAATAGAGATGCCTCAAGCATGGTTATTTCACAATGCAAATTTTCACTAAACTGTATGTGTGTGAAAGTGTTGCAAAAATAAAGAAAAATAAATTATTCCAGTTTTGCATTCTTCTCTTCTTTGAAGCTCAAGCAAGTTAAAATTATGCTCAGAGATCAAGTCTTGAGCAGTAAATTCTTTCCACACATTCCAGATATTGTGGTTCCTTTTACCTAAATTAATATTTCTTTGTGTTTTTGAAGTGTATGAACAGAACAGCCATGAGGCTGGTAGTGGGATGGGGGCAAATGGCAACACATGTGGCATGAAACCATGACATGCATAACATAACTTACATACCTACTTAAATTAAGAAAAACCCTCAAAGGCAGGTTATAAGCAGAAGAGAACTGAGCTGCAAAATCCTTGGGGTCTAATAGATGAGAATATAAACCTATAGATTTCTAACACTTCAAACCAACGGTCATCTGGATTTTTGTACTCCTTAGAAAAGTGTCATTATTGCCATTTTTAAAATTAATTCTGTATCATGAGAAAGCTCTTTCCCTGTGCTTCCCCAGATTGGCCAACTATGCTCATAAAAGTATCTGGCGTTTTATTTTTTTTATCCACTTCACATTTCCAATGAAATACTTATAAGTTGCCCAGGTAGCACTTTTCCACATGAACATTTATAAAATATAGCCCAAGAATAAATAAAACATAGTATTTAGATAACATTTTCAAGTTTATATAACACATTTCTTCCGGGCTATAACCCAAGACTTTCACGATGTGTTTAACTTTATGCATGAAGAGGGTTAAGACAGAAGTGATGGCATGCCAATTCTTTAGAAGTGGAACTTGTTGGTATATCCAACTAGTGGGACTTGAGGGAATCAGATGCACTTAGCACAACTGATACAGACACGCACAGACATGACAACACACACAAAGAGATACACACAGAGAGAGTTTACATCACACTGCTGTTCAGTCTGCCTGCTTAGCAAATGAAAATTTGAACAGGTTCAGACCAGGAAACTCCAGGAAAATCACTAAGGTTCAGTCTACATGTTTACAAACAACCCAAGGTATAGCTGACCTGGGGCAGTGGAGAAAAGCATGACTGAACACTCCATATCTGAGGAAATTTGATTGCTGTGCCTCACTGTTGAGGCAAAATCATAATCTAGTCTTATATTGAAGCACTACTTTAAGTTCTTGAGAAATGAATGAATTAGAAGAAGATAATACTTTTTTTTCCTTCTGCAAGCTGAATCTTATTGAGATTTGTAATCTCAATGCTTTTAATCTTATTTTCAAGGCTATTATCACTGTTTTCCTTAAAATAGAAATAATCTGAACATGGGCACGCTCAATCCACAAACATCCAACTAATCATTAAAAAGGACAGGAAGGGATGTTTGCAAGTGACAAACATCTCCACATCTGAAGTGGGACTTCATGCCTGATACTGGAGTAACACTGCGATTCTTACTTTTCCGTAGAGCTACAGCAAAGACTATTGGAAGGAAGCAACTTCAGTTTGGTGAGTTGTCTAAGAAAATCTCAGACCCATTACAAAGTAACTATTTGACTGTGGCAAGAATATGCATCATGTTAGATCTGTTTAAGAAGGAATAGTTTCATTGCTTCTTGGGACCAGCCACCATTGCATATTGTGGAAAACCAATCTTAGTGTACACATGGAAGTGGAAGATCAGTCCTCAAGTGCCAGAGCCAAAATAATGATATACTATTTGATATAAAATTACTTGCAGAGCTTGCCCATTTTCTTTACAAAATACTGAATACTGCACAGTTTTTTCCTATTTATTTATTTATTTTATTTTATTGTACGTACCACATATACGTACACACCCATTAAGCTTCAAATGGACTACAATGCCTTTAAGAGCAGTTTACTGCAAAATTACAAACTATATTCAAACAAAATAAAGAGATCTTTATCCCAAATAATGGGTCAGGATAAGTGATGGAAGATGCTATGATTAAGACTTTTAATGTCAATAGACTAAATACATGTACTTGTAAGCATATTGCATCATATTGACATACTTAGGAATTGAATCTGCAGTCTCATACACACTTAACAGAACATTTGTTACCAGGCAAATTTAAAATAAATAACACACACATGCATATCTGGAAATGTAGCTGAACTCAGTAAGCCTTACTTCTTAGTAGACAAGATTGCACTACGATGCTTACCAACTCAACATCTTGGAAGAAAAAAACAAAAAACTATCAATCATATCATTTACAACTGGGATCCAAAAGCCTGAACATCATTTCTAGTGTAATTTCATATTTTTCTTTAGGCAGAGAGTCCTAATGACAAATTGCAAACAATTATTCCATTTTTCCTTAGTTTCACAAGATTCATGCCATGAAGTATGAAAGTTACTGTGTAAAAAAACCTAACCAACATTCTTTTAGGTCATTGTGCTATTTCTTGTACACCAGATATTAAACAAAATAAAGTTATACTTTCATTAATACAGCCTTTCCCAACTAGATGCCCTCCAGATGCATTGAACTTCAACTCCCATCATTCCTAGCCAAGTTCCATACATCTAGAGGGCATCAGTTTGAATATGGCTGCTCCATTGCAGGATTCAGGAGCCCACATCATGCAGACCTCACAGTACTCTTGGGTGGCCTGCAGATATACCTCCCCTATTTACTTCCAAAATTTGGCAGCAAATTGTCATTTTAATAACTACCATTTTAGGTCTGTCTGCATGTTTAGAGGGGGATAAAATTGAATGCATTGGTTTTGTGCTTTCTGCATTTTATTTTTAACATACCTTCCTGAAACCTTTATTATTTTTTCTCTCCCCGTTTTTCCATTCTGTTCCACCCACCCCTCTCTTTTTCTTACATTTGCCATTCAAAATCAAACTGTAGTCCTTACCCCAAAGGTTACTGGACTCTTGTTTGTGTGTCACCTCTGTTTTTAAGTCTTGATATGTTTACTGTTGATAGGTACATGTAAATTGAATGCACCAGTGTTTTAGATGTGATGAAATTAACATTCGATTAGAATCCAACACTTAACTCTTGCAGTGTTCATGAAACGGAAGTGGACTTATGAAATGAATTGATCTTATGTTAAAAAGTTTTAAGGATCTAGATCAGGGGTGTCCAATCCTGGCAACTTAAAGATGCATGGATTTCAAGTCCCAGAATTCTGAGAGTTGAAGTCTACACATCTTAAAGTGGCCAAGGTTAGACATTCTGATCTAAATTATAAATAATTCACCCTGAATGGACTTGATCTCTCTCTCTTTCCCTCTCTCCCTCCCTCCCCCATACTTCCATACACATCTGCATTGCAAAACATAGCCTTCTATGTATAGGTTTTCAGGGAAAAAAGCACCAGCAAGCTTTTAAAATTGTATTGCTGATACTGAGACTTTAATAAATACAGAAATAAATGCTTCCTTCCAGATTGCCTAGTGCACTGCTGATCTCATTACAGAAGAAATATCTAAAGGTAGTCCTAGACTTATGTCTATTTGTTTAACAATGGTTTGAAATCATGAAAACACCGAATAAGTGATTTAGCTCTCCTCAAAGTTACAACCATTGCATCACTGCCACAGTCACCTCATCTCAATGTGGGTGCTTAGCAACTGGCATTATTTATGACAGTTGTGGCACTCTGCAGTCATGTAATCAGGATGTGCAAGCAAGTCAACAGAGAAAACTGGATCCACTTAATAACAACATGATTTGCTTAATGACCATGGTTATTTGCTTAACAACCATGGTAACAATGGTCATAAAATTGTGTCTGGTTACATGATGACTTAACAATTGCATTTCTTAGTGACCAAAATCCCAATCCCAATTTTGATCGTAAGTCAAGGACGATCTTTAATGTTAAAAAATGCACACCATACAACAGTCTGTAATCTTCCCACCTACTAGTGAGCTTATCTGTATCCAACAGACTCCATTTCAAAAAACAGAATTCTCTTTTTCTTTTTTTTTAAAGCAATGCTATATTTCATTGTCTGTTCCAACAGTATGAAAATCTGTTTGGTACCTGCAAGACATATCTTCCTACAAGCACTGCTGTCATTATTTTCAATTTCTTGCTGCTCTTTATTCTCAGTCATCTGCAATGCCCACCCCAGTTTTAGCTGATAGTGACTGAACCAAAACACCCCCCATGCTCTCCGTAGCATCAACAGAACAGAATATCTCCATAGCATCCATGTATGTCTCCAGTGCCAACATTATTTGAAACGGACACACCTTAATTTTTGCTCCCCATTCCCCACAAACTATCATTCCTTCAGCTAGTTTGGGATCAAACTCTTGGCACAAAAGTAAGCATTTCAGAACAGTGACTTCTGAGTGACTTCCTTTACAGTAAGGTTACATTAACAGAACCTTGCAAGGCTGAAGGTACAGACTTCCCACTGCCAGTTATAACCATCTGATCAATTTGGGTGGGTTCTTCCAAAGTTTTTTCTCTGATCATCAGTCTTTGGGGGCTCCTTCCTTTTTTGTCTATTTGTTTCCTAGGCAGCATTTCTTTCATCCCCCAAGGTCATCACATATTTCATTAAAGATGGTTATGAAGTCTGCACAGTCAAACCATCCCAGCATTCCTGCAGTCATGTGATTGCAATCTGGATGATTAGCAACCTGTTTGCATTTACAGCATTCACTATACATTCCTCACAAAATCAATGGAGAAGCCAGCAGGGAATAATACAGGAGTAAGTTTCCCCTATCCACACATCCTCTCCCAGCCCCTATGTGTTCATGCCATGCTAGCCACTCATGCCCTCTTCTACTCCCTCACCTTTGTATACCACTACACACCTTCACACACCCTTCCTAACCCATGCCATGCCTCTTGCACAATCCCTCACACCCTTGCAAACCCTCACACACCTCCATGCACCCTCCCTGAATTGCACCTTTCATGCATCCTCTCCAACCCTGTCCTGAACCCCTATGCATCCCCTTGCTGTCTCTCCCATCTGGTATCAGATACGTACTTACCTGCTGGCCTAGGACTTGCAACTTCTTGCCAGCTTGTCCACTGAGTTCAATTGTGGGAAGCCAGCTGGAAGATGGCTGGAAGCAGGGATTGCCATCTCTAAGTGATGCTGTTTTGCTTTACAACTTCATCACAGAGTGATAGAAATCTCAGGCCCATTTGTGGTCATAAATCAAGAACTTGTAAGAAAGAAGTTTGCAGAGCCAGGAGGAGGAGTGAAACAAGGCATCATCTTAGAATCCTTAGTAAACATAAGAAAGCAAAGTCTAACCTTCTTTGACTAACCCAACCCCAAATTCCATTAGTTGTTATCTAGTAGCTCACAGATGCGAACCCTCAGTCTGAGAAGATTTCTGTACATAGACTTTTAGCAATAAATTATTTGTTTTTAACCTTAGTGTGTGGACCTGGATGCTTGTACCTGACAGGACTACCTGTATTGTTTTTTGTTGTATGCCACCCAGAGTCACATTGTTTGAGTTGGTGGCCCTGCAAATCCATTAATAAACATACATACATACATAGGTACAAATTTTCATATGGGAGATTGTAACTTCTGATTGTTGCCCTGATAAATATGCAGCAACAGGGGCCGAAGAAAAATCCTCTTATGTGCATACATGATTTTGAAAAAAATAGTGAGAAAGAATTCTAGGAGAGAGGGGTGATTCTATTAGAATAATGATGGGAAAATCCATCTGAATATTTAAGTCCTCGTCCCTCCGCTTAAATTTTGTTAAGATTTTATTGGCACCTAGAATAAGTAAAGCTGATTTTGACAAACCAGAATATATCAGATCTTGACCAATTCAAATCTATTGTTCAAATCTATGATGAACTAAGCAAGTCTCCCAAAGGGTTTGCTTTGTTCAAGACTCTAGGCAGAGTCTCCAAAGGGGTACAACCTAATTCTAATTGTAGCAGGGTATTAGATGTCAAATTAGGGATACCTTGTATTGTTTTTCATCTTCAAAGACTGTTTACTTCTCCTTCTTGTAGTTCTTGAATTTTAAAACTAGTGCTCAGCTGAAAAGTTCTTAAAATGGAATTTTGTTTTCATATAATTTTCATTGCCTTTGATTAGATTGTAGTACACTCTATAGGGGGTTATCCTTAAAGGCCCTTTGGAAGTTTATATTAAATCAAAATGTAGCTGTGAATTGAAAATGGTTATACCTTATTTCAGTTGCTCTTATTTCAGCTGCACTGGTTAATGGTTCTTTTAATGATCAATTCAAGATGGCTTCGGATAAAAGTCCCCAAACAATTACCCCAGCCTCCATGAATTCATCTGACTCTTAAGAATTCTATAGAGGCTTTGCTTTAAATTTCCCTTCTTCTGAAGTGAGGTGAGTATCCCCAAGGGAGGGAGTTTTTTTAATGACTGTTTCCACAAAGTTTATCTGGCCTTGAAGATCAACTTTTCTCTATAGCTTTTGTTAGATCGATTTAAAATAATTATTATTTTATATCTTTGTTTTTAAACATGAAAATATTACTTTGAAATTGTTCATGGAGGTATTGCTTTGCCAAATAAATGTTGGGCATGATGACTAGTTTCCTATAAAATAAAATTACTGTTTTCTTTACCCTTATATTAATTGATAGAAGGCACACTTCTAATCTCATCATTCTTGCTGGTAGGCCTGATCTCATACATTTATTCTGGATCACTTCTAATTCTTCTCATTTACTGAAATCTAAATTGGGCCTCCATGCAGTATGTCAATTGTGAG
>JANHZU010004121.1:97897-119500 GCA_032468055.1 Acrochordus granulatus | reverse complement strand
AAGGAAGGAAGGAAGGAAGGAAGGAAGGAAGGAAGGAAGGAAGGAAGGAAGGAAGGAAGGAAGGAAGATTTCCAATGTTCCTGCCAGCTTCTCACAAGGAAACTCATTGGGGAAGTGAGAAGGAAATTGGAAGTTGCTCTGCTCCCATTGCTTTTTTTGCCCATCCATAGTCATTTTGTTTTTCTATCTGGATAGAGAAATATCTCCAAAATGTTGATCTAATGGGGCAAAGGTTTTAGTTAATCTTTAAAATCGTCTGATTCCATTTGCATGCAGAATTTTGCATGCAAAAGCTTTTTTATACATCCCTTCATAAATGTGAAGTGCTGAATCATGAATTATTCTTGAAAGGGCTACACTGCAAACTTCTGAAAGGAGTGAATGACATTTTTAAAAGAAATACTTCTAAAGTTAAAGGTCTAAATTAGCCCTATCAACTCCACAATTCTGTGATTTTGGAGACTATATCCTCTGTTCTTCTTAATAGTTTCTAAAGTCTAAGAATTTGGCATAAACTTTCATAGTCAACCACTGGTTGAGTAGATTATTCAACTGCTAAAGAATCTGATTTATGAGTGTATTGTTCTGTTTTTAAATACTTGCAAATGCAACATTTGATTGATATCGCAGATGTTCTAAATTAGGGATGTCCAACCTTGGCTTATGGATGTTAATTGCTGAAATAACTTTTCAGTCATAGAATCATAGGGCTGGAAGGGACCTTGGAGGCCCAAGACAGGAGTCCTTATATCATCTTTTGGCTGTTCTCACTTAATCAATTGCTCGCTACTTCATATTGATGTTATTTTTATCACCAGACCCAGGAACCCAAAAACTATAACAATAAACTATCTAGAAATCCTAGCTTTTTAGCCTGGGATAATTAAATGGTAGAAGTTAGGGTTTAAGGAGCCTTATCTTACATGATCCTGCATTTTTATTCATTTTTTTTGCAGGGACTAAAAATTCATCTGCAGGTTTTAAAGGTCATTCAAAGAAGAAAACCATTTTTTGGTCTACAGTTACCATTAATCTCTTTCTTTCTCTCTCTGTCACACACCCAGAGAGAGAGAGAGACATTTCAACTAGCTGGTGGGTAATTATTTTGCCTCTAGTCATAACTCTATTTAGTGATTGACCAAAAGCAATTATTAGCATTTCTCATTAAATAATAATTATTTTATAATAAGAATAAATTATTATTATTTCTGAGAATAATGCTACCCACATACACTCACACACATACTTTAATGCTTAGAGGAAAGGAAAAAAATAGTTTAGCCTAATTATTATAATTTTATGTAGCTTTCTCGATTGTAGGTATCTTTTTCCCTTGAAAAATCCCAAACTTAGAGGCATCTGCAAGGTAATGTAAAACAGTATATTTTGCAATCTTTGAAAAAATGTAGCAGAAATCAGCAGCTGAGTTTGAATTAAAGTGAATTAAATTGAAATATAAAAATGAAGTCAAATTAGTCTGGTAGCCATTTAAAGGTACAACGAGTGTGAGGAGTCTGCACTTTTTCACTTAACAGAGAGAGAAACTGGAAATTGCTAAAATGGAACTAGAGCTGATAAATAATATATTTTCAGATCAAAGGGACATGAAAATAAATAACATCACTTTCAAATGTTAGTAATAAGCCAGTTCTATAACATTATTTGAAATTTAGAAGATGAAATAAAAGGTCTGATACAAGAGGGAATGAAAATAGACATGGGAATAACAGATACAACCAGCGAAAACTATTGAATCTATGATCCTAGATTTATGTATTTATTTATTAAATTCATATGCCACCCATTTCACTATCTAGTGATTCTGGGTGGTTTACAAAGCCATAAGTAACAATATAAAACAATTAAAAATTAAAAACATTGGGGATTGAAACTTAAAACATTAAAATTAACAACAAAGCAGATAAAAAGAACTAATGCATACATGGGATGTTGATGGGGTCTTCTTTTAATCTACTAGCCACCTCCAGAATGGGATGCCCTCATATATATACATATACATATATATACACATACACATACGGTATATATAATTACTGTATTTCCAGAAAAATACTCTCTTGAAATACTTTTATTTTTTTTAAAAAAAGTAATGGTTTTCATTTTCAAAATAATATTTCATACCACTTAAATTAGAGTGGCTTCAGCAATATTTCAAATGTTTGCTTCTCTCCAATGTACTCATATCCAGTCCTCACTCAGCAACTGTTCAAAGTTACAGTGCCACTGAACTAGAGACTTATGACAGTTTTCATAGTTGTGGCTATCACAGCATCTTCATGATTACAATTAATCTGGAATCCATTTCAATTATGATGCCACCAAATTAATCTGGAATCCATTTCAATTATGATGCAAAAAATTACTTGTTTACCATGTTTGACCTTCACTGCTGGCTTCCAACAAGAAAAGTCATTAAGGAAACAGGCAGGAAGCTGCAAAACGGTGATCATATGACATTGCACTTAATGATTGCATAGGAGTCACCTAACAACAGCAACTGGGATTGCTGGAACTGCTTATGTGACATCATGCTTTACCATCATATGCTTAGTAATAGTGGTCCTGACCCCAATTACCATCGTTGACTACCTACATCTTTAAAATGCTAGGAAGGTCCTGTTTTAGTTGTTCCACATAAACAAGAATTGAAAAACACAGATTGTGGCAATAAGAGGGCATACATTGAATATGTTTCAGGAAGTGCTATGGGTATTAAAGTTCTTCTGATCAGAAAGAAAAAAACTTATAACTGTTCTATTTTTGGAAGCTCTGTTATTGGGTTAACACCTATATGAAGCCCAATTATGTCCATATCACAACTATTACTCCTTAGAATTTCTTCAATCCAAAATGGGGAAGGCAGTGTGTAAAATCAGAGATTCATCCAGTTAAAGATCATATTGTTGAAAGGGTCCACTACATTTATCCTAGCTACACTACAGAGAATTCTTCAGACCATCGCAGTCATATAACTTTCTAACCTTTGTTCAAAAATGTCTACCTATTGTCAGCCCTTCACAGTAGTCCAAACGACAAGAACAAACCATGAGTGCTACCTTTATTTGTTCCTAACTGTAGACAACTGCACTGTTCACTATGTTTCATTGATGTCTCCAGTGATGAATGGGGAAGGGCTGCTTATGGTATCTTCCTAACTGGATTAAACATTCAAGATAAAGCATAAATCCTTGGTTTAGTACATTTGGAAAGTGGAAAATAACCCCTAGCTTCACACATTTAGTAGAAGGAGCAAATGAAGAGAATAGTCTGAACTTTCTTTATCCATAATGTATTTTTTATGCAGTGCTACTATGTTGCCTTCTATGCTTAAAAGTGTTGGTCTTTTCATCCTGGCAGCCAAATGCATATTTAAATATTTTGTTGAGAAAAATGAAACAAAAAAGGCCCTGTTTTCTTTACATGCATTATTTAACACAATCCTTTTCAGAGTCCACAGCTCAAGGGCCTATGAAAAAAGAAGATGGTTCCATTGCTCAATATTTAATGGTTACTGAATAGTCTTTGGCTTAGTTTTAGATCTGTTAAATGGAGCAAACTAACAATGCACTAAGTTGCTCCAGAGATTTCATCTGAAGGGCAGGGCCACTACATTCCTAGAAGCCCATAACTTCATTTTTTCCAAGTCCTTTTCAAGCCAGGCCCTGAAATGTTTTGGGGGGGTTTTGTTTGTTTTAGTTATCTGATAGGATGTGGTGCCCAAACTAAGGGAAACCAGGAGGACACAGATAACCAGAATGACAAGAGACCCAGTTATAATTCCAAGTTCCTGGAGAAAATTGAAATGGAAAAGATAAACAATCGAATATATCCAAGAACAGGGAAGATGGATGCATATAAGATCCAAAGTATGGTCATGGATAAATCAAGAAACTACAATGTTTCAAAGAAATCCAGTTCTGTCAGAAGTCTTCTCATAATGTTCTCATTCCTTTTGCCAAGGAAGATCACTGAACCTCAGCTTTGCAAGGTGCCTATTTGAACACCTAGTGATTGGCTCCATCCATCATGCCTTAACCCAAACAGAATTCTTTAATTTTGGATCTGACAGTACCCATTCTTGCTAATGGTTCAAAAGTCATCAATTTGGGATGTACACAAATCCCATCATCCTCTAGTTCTCCTTGAGATCCCATTGGACTTTCTTTCAGAAGAATACTGGCAAGATTTCACTAGAGCATTTCCCCTTTCCCATTAGCTATGCAGTGACAGAGGTTATGGCAGATCAGTATTAGAGACTTGTTCTTTACATATTTCTGGAGTGTATATGGATTAGCCTGTCCTCCTGAACCAGTGAACCTGGTTCAGATTTGATAATCCAGTGTGATTATCAAATCATAATGCAACTGTTCTTCTCTACTTCATAAAAGAGAAGGTTCCTTTCTTTCATATACAAAATTTGATTTCCGATAGCAGTTTAAAAGTATTTGTTATACAACATAGATAAAAACATGAACTATTAAGGAAGGTGTAATTTTTGTACTGCATTTGCAGAATTAAAAAAAGTAACAAGCGTTGCAAGTTCCCATTTTATATGCATCAAAGGAGCGGGTGAATTGCTAAGTCTGCATCAGCATAACTTGCTGTCTTTCGATTAGCTCTGGAGTATGTGAATTTTCTCCGACCTCTCATCTAATTTGATACTTGAAATGTGATCCTCCTAGCAACCTCCCCACTCTAAAACATATTTAATCAAGAAAGGAGTGGGGTTTCATTCATGTTTTCCCCAAATAGGAAATCACTTAAGCTGCCTTCCATTGTTATATGACAAATTGTAGAACGGTGGCCATAGTGGCCTAGCAGTTAAGATATTGAGCTTATTGGCCAGAAGGTCATCAGCCTAAATTTGAGATCCAAGTGACACATAATGGGATGAGCTGCCCTTATTTGCCCCAGTTCCTGCCAGCCTAGCACTTAAAAGCATGCAAAATGTAAGTAGATAAATAGGTACTACCTACATTGGTGGGAAGGTAACAGCATTCCATGCATCTCAGAGTATAGCTATGCCAGCCACATGGTCATGGAAGTGTCTTCTGAAAATACTGGCTTTTTGGCTATGAAATGACTGCAGGGGAAATCTGTATCTTTTTACCTTTTAGAACAGTTAGGAATGTTTAATATAAAATAGGAGGAAATGTAGCTAAAAGCAGGGAAGAAAAGTATTTGTAAAATAATACTTCCTGAATTTACAAGGATTGCAGGAGATTCTGGAAAGCGAAAGGAAAGCCTTCAAAATTATGCCATCATTGATTTGGTTTTCTAGCTTCCATCCAATGTTCTTCCTCTGGAAAATCTAACTTTTAATTCCTCCTAATTTTTTTTTTTTCCTATTTGACCACGGTTTCTATCTTAGAGCTTCATTGTCAGAACACTGTAAATGTCTTTTGGTGTTGGGTTTAATCTTTATTTATTGGTGTAAGATGGCAAGAAGATGCTGGCATTATTGATGGGTCGTGCATCTCTATTACTCCATAGCCTCCATGGATACCTTGATTCCTAATCCAAAAAAGCCTCCCAAGAGATCAATTCTTTAATTGTTTGTAGTCTCCCTGGATGCTCATTCATCCAATAAATCTCATGGAAAGACATTAGTTCCTTCTGGATCTTTTCCCTTGGGATTTATTGAAAATGTGAGCAGCCAAGGAAGCTTTAGATTACTAGAGGAAGATTTTGCAAAAAAAAAAAATGATAAACAATTTATGCACATTCTTTTACCATCTCCATACTTGGATAAATGCAAGAATCCTGCTTTTTTCTTGTGGAAATTTCACAAGCATATCTTTGAAAATATGTCTATGTATAGTATATTCCTATATATAATATATTCTAATTAATCCAGGTCATGTTTTATAGCAACATTGCAAAAAAAAAAAAAACCCCGCAAAACTTTCTCAAAAAGACAACAGGACTTTTATTGTTTGATAAAATCAGAAAAGATTTTGTTTCCTATCCAGGAGACTTTCTCAATTCCATGTGAAAGGAAAGAGGCAATAGGAATATAAATGTTTTTCACAAGGCAGGATACAGGACATATGCCAGAAAAAGTTCTCATGTAACAGACTAACAGAGTGACAATGCTAAGCAATATAGATTTAAAGACCGGTTTTGCCCTTAAGGGTCGGCACAATAACACATCAAAGGATGCTGAAAGGTTTTTGTGAAGATGAGACAAAGCTACACTGTAAACAGGATTATCTTTGTAAATATTACAAAACTTTTTCCACTCAGTATTAATTATTCTCTTACTGAATATGCAAACCCCAAAATAAATAAACGGCCCCTGACCTTAGAAAGTTTTAAAAGAGAATTGGGCAAATTCACTGAAGAGAAGAAAGTAATCAGTTGTGTCTCTACTAAACAAATCTTTTACCTTCAGAAGCTCTTTGTTTTTAAATACCAATTACCTTTCACGTGTGACAAGATGATCCATCAAGTTTCTTCTCCTACAGGCAACATTTTAATCATGTTCATAGTGGAAAACGCATAAAGCCGCATCACTGAGATATTTGAATATAGTTAAAACATTCTCATGCAAATATTTTCCACGTTTGTTACCACTTCCACATAAATCTGCTGCAGAAAATGGCCTGCCACATCTTTGAATGCAAGTCCTTTCCTGAAATCCTTAATAATGAAGTTCTCAGCATTAACATAGGTCCAAAACAAATCTATCACTGGACTTGAAAGAAACATGGGCATGAAGTCTGAATCATCTGAATCTCTACTAACACTGCATTAGCAAACATTTAGCCATTATTGACCGGGCTGTGTTGTTCTCACCTTCCTTCTCTCAGTCATCCCCTTCATGCTTAAAATTTAATTTGCAAGCTCTTTTCTGAAGAGAGTCACAGCAAGACTCCAAGGGCCTCATTTGAACATATGCATGATTAAATTATAAATATGCCATTTCGTTTGATAAATGTGCCTGTTCTTTGGCACTCCTCATGTGTTTGCTTATTGTATGCAATTCCATGCACGTTTGTTCAAATGGATACACTTGCACACTTTGGGCAAGCTATTGTTAAATTGTAGATTGCAGGGATAGACCTTTCTCTAGACAAAACCAACCAAACATCATGACTTGCACGAAAGAGAAAGATGGGGAAATATGGGTCAAAATTTGGCCAAGTTTGCAATCCATTCTTTTTTTCTCCAAACTTGATTCAATAAAAGTCACTCTGGATGTGCACTTTCTTTTTTCAAAGTGGGGAGGCATTGTAGGATTCAGAAAGAAGTTGTTGTGGCAACCAACAGCCTGCTGAACATCCAGCCGACCACCTTTATCTTTTCTTAGTATTTTTTGCTCTACCCTGTCTTGTGATGGTGTAAAAACAACAGCAGCCATGTTACTCATGCCTCCTTCTTCTACAAACACTTCCACTGAAGATACCAAAGCATATTTTGAAGAAATAAACAGAGTGACTGTATTCAGGATGGAATTTCAAGGACTTAATTGAACTGTTGGATTTTTTTTTCCCTGTATAAAAGTGCTTACATCTGTAAGCACCAAAGACAACGGAATACTTTGAGGGCCCATTTTCGTAAAGATCTAGTTTTAGCAGATGTTGCATTGGCTACATTGGATATGGTTCCGTTTCTTTTCTTCATATCACTTTTGTCTAGTTGCCCGTGTTTCTAAGCATATAATGAAAGCCTCAAGAAAGAACATCAATGTAAGGCTTGTCTAGAATACAAAAACTTTTCTTTGTCCGGAGGAAAAACAAATACATTATCCTAACCTTTGTTATGATGAAAGTGTCAAACAAGTTGAACGGATGAACAGTTGGACTAATTCCTAATTCTGCACACAGTTGGGAGTGGGAAGGATGGATGTATCATTGCACTTTCTTTAGTTAATTACATTTTGACATCCTAAATTTGCTAACTTGAGGCAATTCAATCACTACTTAACTGAAGAATTGTTCAATTAAAGCAAGGAGACTGAACAAGTGTGCATATTGTTTGTATGAAAATGCACTTGTCAGTATTTTTTTTCTTTATGCCCAAAGCAATTTCAAAAAGGAGAAGAAGGACAATAACCTTTCTCTCACAGGCTGTGGAGTCACTTGCGAGTAGAATTCAAGGTAGTTGTACAACCACCTTTTTTGGGCTGCAAAGATCCAGATGACCAATAGGTGGCAGCAAATACTTATTGAAAAGCCCAACTATGCTGCCATGGAGTGGTTTTAGATTGTTGCAACTGACATAAGGTATTCCAATATTATTAAGCTACTTACCCTATTTTAGTGTCAAAGTAACTTGCTGTTTTGTGTGTATATGTGTTTTTAATTTAATTTTCCATACCAACATATTATAATATCAAGTCCTTGCCAATTATGGCTTTGAAAACTTTGTTTCCCATGTTCATTGTGGCAGCTACTTTCAAAATATTTTGAGAGACAAACCACTTTTAATTTCACTGAAAATTCCTGGACCAGGAGTCTCTGCTCAGTCATCTAGCAATCATAACTTCTAATTTGGACTACTGCAATGTGCTCTACAAGCACATAGAAGCTATAACTGGTAGAGAATGCAGCTGCATGGGTAGTAAATGGGGTTGGATATGTAGCACACTATTGTGTGAACTGAATTGGTTACCTGTGTGTTTCTGGGTGCAATTCAAGTGATGGTGTCACCTTTAAAGTCTTACATGGCTTGGGACCAGGTTATCTAAGGGACCATCTTTTCCCAATAGTTTCTATCTGTCCAGAAAGTTGGGCATGCTGCAGGTCCCATCAGCCAAGAAATGTTGGCTGGCAGGGATCAGGAGATGTGCCTTCTGTGCTGTACTTCCACTCTTTGAAAGATCCTTTCTTTGGAGTTTTGGTTGTTCCCAACCCTGCTGGTCTTTCAAAAGGCTTTAAAAACTTAGTTATGTGCCTGGGCATGGGACCCCAAATGTGTTCAGGACCCCATTTCTTTTCTTTACAATTATTATGACAATTTTCTTGGCTGCTATATGTATTTATTTTGTACTGTTTTTAATTATTTTAGGACTGTTCACTACCCAGAGTCATCTTGATTGAGATGGGTGGTTATGGAGATAGAGATAGATAGATAGATAGATGATAGATAGATAGATAGATAGATAGATAGATAGATAGATAGATAGATAGATAGATGATAGATTAAAAATCCACTCTACAGCTCTGGATTTTAATGATGACATTCTATTCAAGTATTACCTGGGCCTAGTCCTGCTTAATTTCCTACTTGTGACTACCTTCTTTTCAAATCTTACTTGGGCTATAAACTTCTTTAATGGACAGCTCTAGATAAAACATTATTTATTTGCTTGGTCTGTTAATTGCATTATATTATGTGGCTGCAATATAGTGCTTCAGATTCAGTTTGGAAAAGAGACTTCCAAACAGGTGGAAGAACTAATGCAGTGCCTATCTAAAGCAGAAACATCTGGCTTTAGGTTTGTGTGGCTACAGCTGGAGCCTTCCAGGTCTGGAAGAGACAACAGTGCTTTAATTAGTTGCACACAATTACTGTCTTCAAAGCATGTTTTTCACAAAGCATTGCTAGCCTTAACACACAATGAATAACAATAGCCTCCTTGGGAAGATCCTTGAGAAAGATTGCTAAAATGAAAGGTATGATGCTAGGCAAATCAAATACACTAATTTTAAGTTCGGTAACAATAGCAGAAGTACATACCTCCACTATGGATCAGGATTTGATTTGATTAAATAGAGGGATGTTTTTCACTCAGAGTAATAAAACCTCTCTCTCAAAATATAATTCCAAAACCTTTTCAATATTTGGGCTTTCCCAAAATACAGATCCATTGTTTTTTAAAAGAAAAAAAAAGATAATACAATTGAAGCAGAAAAAAGGAAGAGGGGAACTCTGTGGAACTTCTCAAAGTTTTAAACATTGCCTTTGGATATACGCTTGATTTTCCTCCTAGTAATTTTAAAACACGTGTTTTTTTCTGGTTCCACTAGCAAGTGTGGCTCTGGAATGGACTGTGGGTCACCTTGAAATGTGCTGCAGCACAGGGCAACCTTTATCATTTAAAGGCTTTTATAGTGCCCCTTTGTCTTAAAAAGCCTATCTCAGTGAGAAGTTGAAAACCCTTTTCTCTATTCTAAATCACTATGGAAAAGGTTAAGGAAGTGGCAAAGCTTTGCAGGTTGCCTACCCCACCTCCAGTCCCACTTCAGCCTCAGAGGCCAAGAAGAATATTGGAACTCATCAGAGGCCTGGCTGGAATGGAGAGTGTTAATTCTTCCATATCTAAGCCTCTTTGTAGAAATTCCCTTTGTCTCTTGCCCCAAGTCATTAAGCGCTAATCCCATCACTCTTCCTAATCCGCTGCAGTGGAGCCAGAGTTCAGTTTCCGAAACTGTCTTTGTTGCATCCCTAATAGACAGCTTGCTTTGGATTTCAGTGGATTCACTCACATTAGAGCTTCCTTTTGCTGCTCTTTAATGAAGTGCCATTAATGAATCTTTTCCTCCTTCGTGCAGTGTCCATGGGCATCACTTGGTTCAGCGTTGAAGAGGGGTAGGTGCCTAGTCCTCTTAGCAGCCATTTAGCCAAAAAAGGTAGGGGGAAAGGAGGGAGGGGAAAGGACTGTCAAAGGCAAAACCTAGGAAACAGGCCCATTGAAGGCTGATACCACTGAAGTACTCATTTAATTACAGCGGATTTATAAAAGAAAATCTCTCTTTTGTGACTGACAAAAGACAACAAACTAAGAAGTGATAGGGAAGGGTTCTCCAACAAATCATAGAAGAGGAAACATGGCTGAGGAAAGCCATCTCCAACAATGTGGTAAACTCTTTCTAATTTGATATAAGTGGTAACATTCTAAATATTAGTAAGCACTTACTATTGAAATAGCTATTTTTTGGCATTGTGAAGTGAGATAAGCAAGTCAAACCCACCCTCAAGAAAGTAATACGAGAGGTAGCGAACAATGCAGAATGCCTTGCGCCTAAAATGTTCCCTTTTTGATGTGAGTAAATTTGCTTTTGCTTTAATGTAATTGACTGTAAGCAGTTTTTTTTCCTCATTCATTTTGTCTGAGGAAATGTTGATGAGTATTTCATTCATCTGATCTTAATCAAATTAGAAGTATTAACAGACAGATACAAATAATAGATATAAAAATATTGAAATATGTTAAGAAGTATTTTCAGCATCATCTCCTTGAAAGTAGAAACATGACATTGTTAAAACCAGAAAGTGCCTATGTTCTTAATCTTTTTTGAAGTTTGGCTTATTGTGCTGTCCAATCCAAAAAAAAAATTCAAGGTTAGGTAAAAGATAGATAACCACAATCTGTTAACTATAATTTATTCATTGTAAGCAATGTTGATTGTGGCATGTCATGTCATCCAATCCTAGAATGTTAGCTTATGTTAAGCCTCATTAGACCTCCAGGAAAATAATGTCAAGTACAATCATTTCTGCAGTTGTATCTCTATTATCCCATTTTAGTTTTTCTTCCCTTGTGGGTACATCAAAGTTTTGTTCTGTAAATAAGGGCTAAGAGGAATGATTAGCCTTTGACCACACTATGAACAGTCATTCTGACATCTGTCTCACAAGGGAGGACTTTGTTAGAGTTTTTAAAATTGAACAGTGCCAGATAGCACAAAAGGAACTGGGATAACAATTAGAAAGGAAAGGGCTGGCAAAACATGGCCCACTATATTGTCCAAGAATTGTTCATTTGGATCACCTGATTTTTTTTGTTCCCCCCCAAAAAAGATTTAAAATTCAAGTGACATAAACTGGGTTTCATTATCAGAGATTAAGTTGTTACTATTTTCTTTACAAATAAAAACAGTGGGAAGGCATTAATAGCAACAGAGGTAATTTCAGATATAAAAGCTAATTTAGAAATCAATTAAACTAATACCATAAGAGCAGAAACAAAAGGCCCTATAGTAACAATTGCTACTTTTTCCTGTGCAAAATCTTGAGGTGAAATAACTGCAATTGTGAGTCATGTTCTACTCTTTATCTTCTAATTAACACATAACATATTCATTAATATATGCTTTGGAAGCCACCTTCTACTTAGAATACAGGTAGTGGCTTACAAAGTCACAGAAAGATTATACAATAAACCATAGCATTCAAGAAAATATAACAGCAGCAGAACAATAATAATATTTTTTAAAATTTATATGCCATTCTCCCAGAAACCTTGTAACATTGAAAATGAAGGTATTAAATGGTAAAACAAGGGGAAAACCATCACTAAGTTGATGGAATTTTTAAAAGCCTCTGAAAATCTAAAAAATTTTGCCAGGGACTTAGCTAGCTGATGGTTACCAAGAAAGTCTATCTGGGAAATGCTTTTCACATATTAGGTATATTCAGTTTTTAGAATGACATAAAGAAGTGCCCATGATGATTCACATAACAATCAGGCTTTGGAGGAAAACAAAACCTTTTCAGTGGACATTTATTAATATACAAGGAAGAGGACTGAGGGATTTTTAACGAACTACTAAGTGAAGTAATAGTCAGCTTAGAAATCTCATTTATACTTTTAATTGACTTATGTGCAAGTAAGACACAAATCAACATTTTGAATAAGAATCTAATAAATAATCATTACCTCTGTGGTTTTCCACTTTTTCCTCAGCCCTAATTAGGAATAAACTGATAATGGTTTATTACTATTGCCTCATTTTTATATTTTATTGTACAATGTAAATATTTTAATGCAAGTAACTTTGACATTGCTTTTAATGAAAAACAATATACAAAATCCATAAATAAGCAATACATATGATCACTTACAACAGAATGGGCATCTGATGATCTACAAACTATATGTTCCATAGCAACCATTTTGGGATAGTCCACAGACCCCCCAAAACTGGGAATTACTACTGTTTGGATAACAAGCAACTGACTCCTGTTTGATATTGTATCCTTGCTTTTAACTAGTGGGAAAAAATAAACTAGTTAGCATACAAAGAAATGCATAAAACCTTATTAAATTTAAATCACTAAACTGAATCTTGATATAAATAAAATAATACAGTAGAGTGCAATAGCAAAATAATAACAACTTAATTGCAGTACAACTGTATAATTCCTGATACGATTGCTGATACAATTTACAATTGATATAATCAATTCTTTGATTGAATGGGTATGTGCCATCTAGTCATTTTCAACTCCTAGTGACCTCATTTTATTTTCTCCATGATCTGTCCCTAACTTAGGATACAATATAATTTTTGATATGATTTCTCCTCTAATCTTCCTTAATTCCATATTACATATAGATACCAATGAACTGTGTATTACATATTGCAAATGAACATCCAGTTTCATTTTCATTAAGCATTTCACTCAGGTTTTCTTTCCTTTCACTTTCCATTCAACTGTATCACTTGCTGAATGAAAATCTTTCAACCTTCCAATGAAAACAAAAAGAGGTTCCATTTACAAAGAGAATGCATTAGAACAAAGCAGCTCATCTCCAAACTGAAGCCACAAAAATTCTTTGTTAAAAAAAGCAACCCTGCAATTTGGCAGCTACAGTTCCTTACAAATTTGTATGCGGATTTGCAGAAAAGAGTAGAAGTGATCTCTGCAGATAGTTAAAAAAAATGCTTGTATTCTTCATTATTCTACTTCCTTTGCAATTAACTTATTATGTCTTTGGGAAGTTGAAGAGTTTTTAAATGAGGTAAAAATGTCTTTACAAGATTTCTTAGAACACATACTCCTTTCCCTAGAAACATTTGTGCCTTAAAGGGACTAACAGTACCACACTTACCTAGGATCATTTTACCCTTATCCATGGGCCTTCCTGCCTTAAATGAAGGAAGTGTCAACTCAGGACTAGCACCTAGATATAAAATGCTTCCTTTCCCTGGTATTTTTGCTTGCATTTGTTTCTTGTAAGATCAAGTAAAAAAATATTTGAACAGAGTAAATTTACCTGCATTCCAAGGGGGTAGAGAGGATATACATGGATGGAGAACAGCCAGAACTGCTGTTCTATATAGCCAGAATGATGGGTCTATTCATTTATTTATTCATTCTGATCTATTGCAATGGGAAATGAGGCATAATTGTAGAACTATATCTTGTGCAGAATCATTACAGTTATATGAAGGTAACAGCAGCCCAAGGGCATCCCACTGGGGGTAGTAAAAAAAAAAAAAGCAAAATAGCAACAAGAACCTTGAATTGAAGCTGTGTCCCTTTTTATGTATTTCATATTTCAAGTTAAATGATTGTGGCTGTCTTCTTGACTTTTTTGATACCCCTGGAGATGCTCCAATGGTCTTAAAGTGTGACATCACTCCATCTGTCTTCAACATGGGCTGTGCATTCCTCATTTCTCTTTCTACTCCATTAGCTAAATACTGTTAGTAGAACATTAGTGACAAAGAAGCACTGAACAGAAGAATGCTACTTCTGACTTCTAGTTAAAATTCAGCTAAATCCTTATAGGAATTGACATTTTTAATGGATGCTACATGTTATTGTATCTTATTTTATTTGTGACTGTAAGTGTATCTAAGCTCCTCAAACAAATAATGTGCTTATTTTCTCCTTTTACTCTGTTATATTCAAGTAGGTGGCCCATGAGAATCATCCCATAAGCCAGCCACTTTGGGGATTACTATTGTATATAGCTATTTTGCTGTCAATGGCAGCTTAATAAAGAACAGTTGTAACTCTACAAAAGAAAACTAAAACTCTGTCTACTATTGTATAAGCAGCAAAGTTACCTGTTATTATCATCGATATTTTTATCCCTGCATTCCCCTAATCAATGTAAGGAACCAATTCTCACTTTAGGTGCAAGAGATCTTAGGATCAGTTGCCAGACAAAGTGCTCAGTGGGAAATCACATGATTGGTCAATATTCATCATAAAATTTGCTAGGTCAGATCATGCAAAAGTTTGATATACAGCTTATATGTAGTTGCACCTTTGTGGCATGAGTCCATCATATCTGAAGAATCATCTTGCCCCAGTGGGACTGGCTCATTCCATGCATCCTGGCAGAAAAGACCTACTGTAGACCCCATCAGCCAAGGAATTTTCTCAGAGTTCCCAACATTTAAGGAAAGAAAACCCACTGCATTATCAAATTTGAAGACAAGTTAAAAGACAGAGATTACTTTTATGATGGAAAAGATTTCTCTATGATGCATAAGTTGTAGGGTCCCACTTACCATTTAATTATGTAGCCACCTGAATACGAACTAGGATAATGGTTATTGTATTAAGTAAAACTAAATACTTTAGCAAGGTGGTAACAGATATTAGTGCAATAGCTGAATAACTGTTATTAAGTAGATATTATCTGAGATGATATTAGATTTCAGGGTTGAAATCAATGGATTATCTTTCTAAAAGCTGTGTTCTTGGTTTTCTCTGGAACAGTCCCCTGATGTCAACTTGCATGTTCTTCTGTCCTCAATCAAATATGAAAAACGCCTTTTGGAAATTATCTCATTGTTCTCTAATCCCTTTACAATTCTATAACTGGCCAGAGAAGAAACACAGCCAAGTTTATTAAATCTGTGCCACAAAAGATTCAATTTACTCCTGGATTTTTGAGATTATGAACATGGTTCTGTGAAATAGTGGAGAAAACTTGTTGTCCCTCAGAAAAATCTTGGCTTTAGATGTTTAAAAATCTTGTTGTGAATATGAATTTCAGAAACATCAACATGAATTTTACAGTGAAGAAAAAGGGTAAAAAGTGATGGACCTACTCCAAATATAATATATAGTTTCGAAGTGATTGTTAACACTCTGGGTATGAGTTTTTTCTTTGGTAACTAACAGCTCCCATTGTGATTCCTAGACTCTCTTGCCATAAGCAGTTCATTTCTTTCCCTAGTGAAACCTGCTATACCACTGTGCATTCTAATGCCAATGCTCAGTATGTTTCCAGGTGTCTGTTTATGAACTTGGTCACATTCGTCTCTGTTCTGGGACTAGTGACTATGAAATATACTATTGTACATCATGAATATTAGAAGTCCAACGTAGAGCATAATAAAGGTGGCAAATACTCTATTAGATAAGCCCCAAAGGTTTTCACCTCTGCATGTCAATCCCAAATAAGTCTCATTGAGTTAAACTGGGATTATTCCCAGTTCTGAATATACAGTACCATAGCCTCAATATTTTAAAGTGATGAATTTAAATTGCATTTGTTATCTCTTAAAGATTTTGCAAGAGCTTAATCCTTACCAATATCTTTTTCTTTTCCCACTCATTAATTTTTTTCAGTCATACTGTCCCCATATTTATAAAATATAATGTACATGTAAGTATGTGAGCACCTGCATAGAGGCCTGTAGTTTCCAAAGGAATCCACAAAGTATAATTTAATTACTTATGATCCAGACACATTTCTTTGGAAATAAATTTGTTGTGCTCTTAAATTTGTCACAGAAGAACAGTTCCTTAACTTTTGCTTTTCTGAAGATTATAAAAGCAATACAATTTGAAAAGAAATATTAAGTATCCATGATGTATGAAAAGATAGGCATTTGCACCTGTGTGAATAGAGATCTATTAGGAACTATAAATCTTGGTCATGGAAGATTTTCTTACGTTGGTTCAAATGTACAAATAATTTCTTAAGATGGTAATTCAGTCATGTTCATGTCTATTGTGGGAAAATATGATAGAATTTTGAATATGTGTCAGTTTTCCACAAATGTTTCCTGCAAAAATTTTTTTATCCTAAATTGTTTCCCTATGTATATATGTTGACATCCATGAAGAATGGTCTTTTTGGGGAGGCGGGAAGAAGGCAATTCTGCACACATGCCAGAGATAATTTAAGATTTACTAGATATATCTAGGTTCTGAATGTTTAAATATATAGATAAAAGTATGAAGAATGCCCATTGGATGATTTATATTTAAGAGGCAGATACACCAAACTATTATTCTGATTTTGTTGCATGCATGGACATGAATGCAAATACACACAAAGTGTATATAATCTTAGCGGGTGATTCCTTTACATTCCTGTCCAAACTTTTGCCTCCTTTGTGATGCAGCATGTTGCCCAACATCTGGACTCCAGTCAGCAACCCAGAAATGGCTGCATTTCATTGGTGAGATGATTCTGGTATTTATGCTGTGGCTCTTGGAGAATCAAGTGAATGCAATTCACATGTCAGGAACATTCTGAACTGTTGAAGAAAAAAATATGGTTTTGTTAAATTAGTAACTATTTTCTGCAGAATTCTACTGAAATGTATTTTCAGTTCTCTTGATTATAACAATTACTTGCCTGCATTTTGCACAATTATATTTTTGGAAAGGAAGATATGAGAATCTGTGTCATTAAAGACTTCAGAAATAAAAGTCTGAGTGTTTGTAACTGAAACATCAACTTCATATTTTGTTATTATAAATAAATCAACTTTTTAAGTAGACATTTCTAATGTAGTGTCATTGTTGTCTTGTGGAACAATGTCTAATTTCTCCTAGTCCTGACCGGTTCTGAATGAAAAGATTTTTCATATTCTTGGACGACTACAAAGACATCAAAAACTGAGAAAAAAATACTAAAAGGAAGAGCTTGTGTTATGATGTCATGATGCATATTGCATCATTGCACTGAGAAATGAGGAATGCCACCCAGAGTCACTTTCAATAATGAGATGGACAGCATCTAAATTTAATTAATAAACAACAAATAAATGAGTATGACCCCACTGGTGTGCAAAACTCTGCTGACAATGGTCGTAAACTGCTCCAGTAATATCACAGATTCAGTATCATACAAATTGAACCAATAGTGGGGTTTTTTGTCCACCTTGTGAAAATAGTTTGATCTCATCTTACTCCTAAATATGGAGAAGAGTAAAAAGGAACCTCAAGAATCAACCCATAGAATAGGCATCTTCACATGTGGCAGAAACAGTTTCATGCATTTTAAAATGACCTTATTTCTTCTTCATCTGGGATGTAGGCTGTGGATCAGAGCTCAAACAATCACACTGTACTATAGGAGATCATATGGTTACTGTATTATGTTACAGATTGAACAATACATTGTTTCTCAGTCCCCACTTGGACTGATTATTGAGGATCAGGGTGGGTATGTCTCATAGCAAACCATTACTTCGTGTTAGAGGCTTTTTAATAGGACCTGATGAGCTTAGTTTCTCCTTGCTTCAGTGTTTAGAATACTTAATATCCACAGTTTGGAAAAATCATGAGACATTCATTTGTAAGCAGAAAGAGCATCTACTTTGTTCATGAAAACTTGATAATACGGATCGTGAGTGTTCCAAGAAAGTAAAATCAATAGATAATGTAGTAATTAGCAAGCTTTTCTCCCAGCTACCAGTTTCCAAGTTCTGAACCTTAATTTTCAATTTCTTTCTACCCCAGTATACCCATAGTCTTAAACAATTCAGCTGGGAAAAGCTAAAGTTATATTCTCTGAGTTGACCTCTTTTTCTGTATTACATGTAAATGTGTGCAGGCATGTTCTATATGTGTTCTTCTGGAAACTGACTTCAAAAAGTTCTAACAAGGTCTCCACCAGAAATAACAGTGGGAAACACCTGCTTCAAAGTATTTTGCTGAAACAGTTTCAGAGGGCTTAGGCCATAAAGATTCTGGCTTAAGGTATTAACAGGGAAGCTCCTTACACAATTCTGTGTCTAGTTAGGAATCTGCCATTAGCTGTTTGGTATGAAATACTGTTACCAATATACAAGTAGCTGTTTTGTCCAGCTAATTACATGAGCATCCCTTTTCTTAAAAATCTGGTGTTTAGTAATGGTTGATAATTTTTTCTTTTACAATGAGCTCCTGACATCTAGATTATAATATGCATGCTTAAAAGCAAACCATTTGATTGATTACAAGCATTTTGAAGAATCTAGGTGAAGAGCATATGGACTTGGACCACTGGAGGGAAAAATTGAAATGAAAATCCATCTTGGGCATCCCACGAGTACTGGTACCTGATGTCGAGGCCAAGATTTTGAAAGTTAGTTGCTCTACAAATGTGGGGCTGACTTACATGCAATATTAGGTTATGAGAGTGCCATCTTCAACTGCAGAAAAAGCCACTCTTTTGAAAGCAATGGGATCTCTAAAGACCTGCCTAAGCCCATGGATAAAATAAGAGCTGATGGGAAGGTTCAAGATCTCCAAGTAAAGTGTTGAACGTAGCCTGAATTTTAAATGACTGAGAATGCTTGTTCTTTCTGTTTCCTATTGGAAGGAAAAGTTATGGTGTGTGTGTCTGACTGCCCTTACTTTGCTCTTCTAAAGCAGGATGAAACAAAGCAAGACTAAAGCAGCTAGGAGAAATAAAAAATGAAATCATATTTAATTAAAGGAACAGAGTAAAATTTATTCCATTCACATTCTGATGCAAACTTATTTGATTCACACTCTGTGAACCCCCTGCACAAGCTGGAACAAAGTAATATGCTAATATGTACAGATTTCTAAATTTTGTAATGCAGCCCATAATGTGAATTTGTCTATGTATACATATCTAAAGTCAATCCACGCTTATTGGAAGAAACTTATATAAATATTACAGAAATATGTACACAAAATTCATTTTAGGAGAAATGGCATGGAAATGTCTATGTATATTTATGTATATTAAAATGTGTATGGAAATGTACATATTTTCATGCTGATTTTTAAAACAGAACTTAAGACTGGAAAAATGAGAAACCAGACACAACTTCCTATTCCTAAATGAAGAAAAAAATGTGGGAAAAATTATAAAAAATAGTTTGAAAGCTCCAAAGTTTAAATCAGAAGAAGTTTGGTTTTGAGCTACATCTCAAGTGGCTTATAGGTATTTGCTTCCTTGGATTGTACTGATCTTAAAGATTAGGCAAAGTACCTCTGTGGTTTATAACAGCAGTAGTGGATGACAGCATTTGAATAAAAAAATCTGAAATATATTCAGTTTTTACAGTGGCTTGTCAAAGAGTATGAGTGTCTTCTTTCAGCACAGAGGTATTAAAAAGACAGTGTGTATAGTTTTTTTGATCCGGATCTATAATGTGTCTGTTCTCATATGGACCTTTTGTGAATATAAGAAAAAGTCAAAAAATGCTTGAACTATCTGAATTAATGAGATAATCTAGCTCTCTTCATGGAGCTCTTCTGAGTAATTAGGTTTTAAAATCTATTGAAGAGTGTTCACTATTATTACATCTTTACTCTTATGCATAATATTGTGCCCTGCGAGTGATATTAAGTAAGTGACAGCTTTGCACAATCCTGATGAAGTTTAGAGGTAGGAAGACATACAAATTTCCATCAAAATATATGGACTGGTCATACACTGAAAAAGGATTCTTGACTTGTCTTATAATGTATATAAATAAGCAATAATTCTGTGCAGTCTGTAGGAAGAAATATACTTGTATACTCCTGTGAAACCCTACTTCGTAAAAGAGGCTGATGTGGCAGACCAGAAGTCTTAACCAACTGGTGTGGTCCTGTTCATGAAAACTAGTTGTTAAATGGTTACACACATTACAACCAAGCCAAATTCCGCATTTTTCCTGCTTATCCAGACAGAGCAGGAAGGAAAGTCTGGAGGCAAATCAATCTTTCCATCCAGAGGCCTGACAAAAATTACACTCCAAGCTTTTTGGAAAAAAATATGAATGTATATCTTAGCTATGATTGTACTGAAAATACTGGGACCTAACAGTTAGTGAAAATTTAACTTCCACTGAATCTTTTTTAAAATAAAATTTGAAGTACCTGTGATTTAGGGATGAAAATTTTCCCCAAATATAGTATATATGTGCCTATTCAATAGGACTATGAGCACAAAATTGGATTCCATCAACCCAGTTTTGAAGAGAAGTGAGGCCAATTTTTTTCAGGATTGCAGCTTAACTAGTAAAGCCTTTAAAATTGTGTCAATAATATTTGAATTATATTTAAAAAAGAGAGGAGGAAAAATAGGAAGAGAATTCCTTTTAAGAACTCGTTGTTCAGTTGCACAGTCGTGTCCAACTCTTTGCAACCCCATGGACTAAAGCATGCCAGGCCTCCCTGTCCTGAACTGCTTCCCAGAGTCTGCCCAAGCCTGCGTCCATCACCCTGACTATGCTATTTAACCATTTCATCCTCTGCTGTCCCCTTCTCCTTTTGCCTTCAATCTTTCACAGCATCATGGTGTTTTCTAATTCCAAAGCATTTGGGGTTCAGCTTCAGTATCTGTCCCTCTAATGAGCAATCAGGGTTGATTTCCTGTAGGATTGACTGGTTTGATCTCCTTGAAGCCCAATGGAGTCTCAAAACTCTTCTCCAGCACCACAATAAAAAGGCATCAATTCTTCGATGCTCAGCCTTCCTGATGGTCCATACAGTACTACTGGGAAAACCATAGCCTTGACTATGCGGACCTTTGTCGGCAATGTGATGTCTCTGCTTTTTAATATATTGTCTAGGTTTACTATGGCTTTCCTTCTAAGGAGCAAGAGTCTTTTGATTTCAGGGCTGCAGCCACTGTCTGCAGTGATCTTGGAGCCCAAGAAGGTGAAATCTGCCACTGCTTCCATTTCTTCCCCTTCTATTTGCCAG
>JANHZU010004121.1:87005-97797 GCA_032468055.1 Acrochordus granulatus | reverse complement strand
GATGTGAGAGGCTCCTCTTCTGGTGTCCTATCTTTTAGCCTTTTGTTGCTGTCCATGGGGTCTTCTTGGCAGGGATAATGGAGTGGGTTGCCATTTCCTTCTCCAGTTGTGTCCTGTAGCCCATTTTTCATTAGCTGTCCAGGAACCCCAACAGTCCTTGTTAACCTGGGCAACAACCAAGCTGGTTTGGGTTTCTGTAAATTATGTCTCATATTTTTTATGGTTCTATTCTATTGCATAGAAACATTTTTGTCTGGTTCCTTTGATGAGATCTGTCCAATATGGTTGAACCTCTGGCATAGCTCTCATCTTCTTTGGAGCATGCAGCCCCCCAACCACAGCAAGCTGGTGACTCACTCGGGAGTTAAGCACTCATACTTTCACTATTCAAAAGCAGTATTAAGCCATTCTATCTTATGTCTTCAGTTCTTTCAGTAAAAAAGGGGGGACCAAATTCTCAAGCTTTTCATTATCAAAAACTGCCATCCACTTCCATTATTTATACTAAAGATTTTTTCTGTCAATCATGTATTCCAAAACCTCAGCATTTCTCACGGGTTTCAAATTAACTTTAATTTAGATCAGGTTCCTGAATTTGTGATATGAATGAGAATGAGAAAGGTCATTCAGTGTTAGTATTTCATAGCAGCATCGAGCTTGCATGCAAATCCCTATCTTACTGGCATTGTTGTGACAAGTAATATTTTATTTTTAATTATTTCAGTTGAAATAACACAGCTTTTTAAAAAAGAATAGAAGATCTTGATGATTAAGTACTATGATGAATTACTTATAAATTGAATTGTCAAAAGCTGGTGCTACCTAATTTTGATCATATCTCTCTGGCAGACCAATACTGTTTTGGTCTAATAGTATTAGTTGCTATTTTCAAGACAGCCATTACATGATTTAAATTAACATTGCAAATCTTGATTTATAGTTTACAATTTTAATATGGACCCTTGAATTGATCATTGTTAAACTAATTAAATGGAGAGGAGAATAAAGTTATTTGATTATAATTTTCAAAACCATATAATAATTAACAGACTTGGAGACTTTCAGCTCAGTTTGTGTCAATCAAAGTCTCTCTTAAATCTCTGCAAGCTATGAGAATGTATTGTCGCATCATACTTTATAAAATGATGTTCTTTGTCAAATGGGTGATTTTCTTAAGAAAAAGAATAATTTCCCTAAATCACTTACACTGTTGTTGAAAATCACTGAAAAAATTCTTAAAACTATGCAATTATAATAATAAATCAATTCTGTCTGTCAATTCTGCTTTTCGCTATTAATAAATTAACCATGTAACATTGTTCAAAATTATGTCAGTTACGCATATAATAATCTTTTAAATTAATGAAGTGATGAAGCAGTTTGATGACACCCATGATTTACAGGGCTGCTTTTAGCTAATGTTAAAAGCCTTTCATTTAATAAATTGTCCCCTTGAGAAATTATAAAAAATGAATATTTTGTATGCTAAATGTTTCAAGGTTTATACTTTTTCAATATATTAACAAATGACAAGGGAAAAGCATTTTTCAAAATATATCATCTTTTACATATATTTAATTGAAATTAATTAGTATATTACTTTAGAAGGAAATGATAAGTGAGAAGGGTACAGGATCATTTATGAGAGTTTCTTATGGAATTAAAACATAATTTAAACAATGGAATTAATCATGCCCTTTAAAACATTTTATGATAGATTAGGGATTATTTCAAGAGTTTTGATTAAACAGAAATATCTAAGGATGTATATGTGTATGTGTTTGTTGGAGAGATAGATGAGAGAAAACCCCTCTTAACTATTCCCCTGTAATTAATATTTCCTTCATTTAATTATGCTAGAATATGTTCCTGCTGAATATTTACAAAGCTTAAAGCAAAATTGGAAGTGCAACTGATTAGTCATTATGCTTTGGCTTCTCTGCAATGCAATTGTGACTGCTTAATTTTTCTCTACTTTCTCTGTGTACGGTAATAATTTTTACTAGCTACTTCTTGGCCTCAAATAAGGCTATTTGGGATTCAAGGTGTCATATACACATTTATCACTTCTGCATTATAGTATTCTTTTCCTGTTCACTATGTAAATTCTATGCAGCATTGCATGGAGAAAAATGGTATTTCTTCATGAGAAGCACCTTGGTACTTCTCCATCTTAAACAACCAAATAAGAGTACAACTGTGCTTTCAACTCTGTGCTTAGAAAACTTTTCAAGCAGATATTGTTTGATGAAGCAAGTAGGTGCTTTGAAAAAGATTAAGAAACATTTATCATCTTAGAAATTGTTTAACTATACATCTTTCCTGTCCATTTTAGTTCACTGATTCCCAAGAAGTCGATGTTCAATCTCACCATCTCACATTTGACCACATCCAGCTTACCTTGATTGCTAGATCTTACGTTCCAGGTTCCTGTGCAATATTGTTCTTTACAGCATTGGATCTCCCCTTCAACTCCAAGAAATCCAAAGCTGAGCATACTTTCAGCTTTGACACAGCCACTTCACTCTTTCTGGAGCTATTTCTAATTGCCCTCTGTTCTTCTCCAGTAGCATATTGAACACCTCCTGACCTGAGAGGCTCCTCTTCTGATGTCCTATCTTTTAGCCTTTTGTTGCTGTCCATGGGGTTTTCTTGGCAGGGATCCTGGAGTGGGTTGCCATTTCCTTCTCCAGTGGAGTCCTGTAGCTCATTTTCCACTAGATGTCCAGGAACTCCAACAATATCTAGTGCGGTCATTGTTGAACCAGGTAATGACCAAGCCGGTATGGTTTTCTGTAAATTACGTCTCAATATACTTTTTATAGGTGGGACTTTGTCTGGCTCCTCTAATGAGATCTGTCCAGTATGGCTGAACCTCTGGCATAGCTCACAACTTCTTCAGAGCACACAAACCCTACAACCACGTCAAGATGGTGCCTCACTGGGGTTGTTATAAAGGACATTCCATTATTTCAGAAAGCTGCTCTTTAGATTTATTTATTTTTCAGAAATTCACTTTTAACTTTTATTTGTTATTTAATTTTACCATACAAATGGTACCACTTAATGCACAGGCTTTCACATTCATGTGATAAATACAAAAAACAAATTGTCTTTTTAAACTACATTTACACACACTGTTTGATTTTAGATGTTTTTATTAGACTGTAAGTAGTCCTCCACTTACATCCATAATTGGGCACACAATTTTGGTCATTACAGTTGTAAAGTGGGTCACCGTATGACCATAGCCAATTTTATGAGTTTTTTTGCAGTGGTTTTTAAGCAAATACCACAGTCATAAATCAAATACTGTGGTCATTAAGCAAATTATTATTGACCCATGGTTCACTGTGGATCAGTTTTTGCCAGAAAGTGGAAGTAAACACCAATTTCCAGCAAAAATGTTGTAAATTGCTATCACATGATTGCCATAAATGCAAGCCATTTGCCAAATGTCCAAAATGCAGTCATGTAACTGTAGGGGTGGGGCAGATACTGGAACTTTGAATAGAGTCCCTCATAGCTTTGAATGATCATTAAGTGACCTGTCGTAAATCAAGGACTACCTATATGCATTTTTGTAAAATTTTTCTTGATTGTGCTCTTTAATTCTTCTTTGTAAAGCAAAGTTGTAAACATAAACAATTAAGTTTTTTTTAAAAAAAATCCTAATGAATCTCATTCAGATTTCCCCCTTTTTCAGGTTTGTCCTCTTATTTTTTTCCAAGAAAATATGGAGATGTGTATGTAAGTGTAACCTTTCCTAACAAGTTACCTCTTGCTCATTCATCTGTAGGGAACAGCATCTTCTCATGAACAACTTGTCAAATCTCACATCCAAGGTCAGATGTAATTTTGGTATGTAAATGTTAATGCTTGTGAGCTTCTTGTTTAATGAGTTCTTTGTGAACCTAGAGGGTGTTCTTATGTCCCTATTATCAAAGGTTAGCATGTATATAGGGAAACTTACACTCTTCATTTTGGATCTTCTGCTCAGCTGAATAAAATGAAGATAGTAGCTTGGATGAAACCAAGGACCTACTTTTTTGTGACATTTTTGCTATGAGGGAACTTTATGGTTGTGATCAATGGGTGTTAGTGTCTCATCCATTTCTATTTAAGCATGTGAATGATGAACAACAATTGTGCATTGTAAGTAAGTACTTCATGTAGTGGTTCATGAGCATTTCATAAATTTTCCTAGCATTTCATTCATAGATAATTTCTGTTCCTTAAATGAACTCAATTGGTAAAAGAGTATCCTAAGAAGAAACATTTAAAGAATGAAAAATGAAAATAAACAGGACATATGCTGAAGTTGCCTGTGAAATTTCCATCTTTTAGGGAATGACGCAGATGGATAGGCGTGTGTTTTGAGAAAATCAATAGTCTAATAACCCATAAAACATCACAAGATATTTGCTTTATCAATACTTTGAATACTTTTTGAACATTTTTGTTCTTCTACAGATTTATATTACAGGTAGTTTGTTGCTTTATGATTATTGTTATGTGAATTTTAATAAGCAAAACATCCATAACAGATCACCTGTGAATATTTTAACAACTGGTCACCTATTGTCAATATTTACAAAAATAAAACACCTACAGCTATTATCGCCACTAAATACAAGCCTATTTCTTTTCATAAATACGTGCTCTTACCCCAGAAACTATGACCCTCCAAGCCCTCAGGAGAAATAATAGCTATATCTTTTTGTGAATGCAGACAGTAGCTGGAAAAAAATGCTGTTCAGATTACCATAATAAAATATGTTTTCCTTTCTATTCACTCTCCACAAATAAACGTCTAGGGGAAAAATCTCACTTTTTACCAAATACTTGGCCAAATCAGAGAGCTTAAGTTTTCCTCCAGAGGAAAGACCTTAAAAGTTAGATTCTGGTAAGGAAAATGTCTCTTTGGATTGATTTTCCACTTCCTATTGCACTTGTTATAATCCAGACATTATTAACACGGTGTATATGAGGATGACTCCAAACGGCACCTTCAGCTTCCTAAGTGAACGTGAAATTTTAGAATGCCCCAAATTTCACAGATCACAGACGTTTCAGAAAATATGGAATCTTTCATGATTTCAGCCACTTATTTATTGAAGGAAGGAGGGAAAAGCAGTCCATTGCGTGAGATTGCATGATAACATGTGAGGTCTGAACATTTTGCTGACCCCATTACAAAGATGGGGCAGGTAGAATATTTCACAATATGTAGACTTCTCAGCGTGTCCTTTTTTTAGGTGATGGGGTCTCTAGTACCTCCTGTAGACATCCGGTCTGAAATATACGACTCATATTTTAGTCATGTTTTGTTCGGACATTGTTTAATTCTTCCTCTAAAAGAAGGACATACGTTGGCATGTCCAGACTAAACTCTACCTGAAACTACATTCCAGGCAGATTTTCTTATGACACAATCTTACATTAGATAAGTACTGCTGGAATCGTTTAAGGGTACCTGATCAGTCATTCAAGGCAACGATCGGTCAGTTTTAAGTTGTCTTCCTACAACCTTCGAAAACCTCTGCTGAATCAACCTGCCTTGTTTTCAAGCCGGTGGAGAGGAAAGGACAGACCAGCCAAGGGGTTCCAGGGAATTGTCCTGTAAGTATAATCAAATAATTACTTTCCTAATAATTTCAAATAGTAATTTCCTAGTAACTTTAAACGGCTAAATCTGATCAATTTGACTTAATAACCTCTCCATTTTATTTTAATTTAAATTGCTACGGACCACTTTTTTACTCCTCTCTGCTAGATTATTTAATACATGTATTGATTTAATCTTTTTGCCTAGCCTGGGGAGCAGCTTTATTCATGTGGCAGACTTTCCTTGGTCTTAAGGAGTGAAGAGGAATGCTCTGGAAAAGGGATCCTAAAGTACCACCACTGGGCCTGGATTCTTACGTTTTCAGACTGAACTTTAGTAATTATTGTAAATCATAAACATGATTGCAGCATATTCCAAATGTATATCAAAATGGTTCTGGAATACTATTTCACAGGATTAGAAATGCAGACGCCTCCCAGGGCAGTCACAATTACTCAGTGAACTTTTGAGATATGAAATATTTCCCACAGTCAAGATAGGACACAGAATCAAAACGACATTGTTCATCCAGAATTATTGCAAAGCAGGGGAGAGATTTCCACAAACGCTACAGTATAAACTAAACATCAGATTAGTTCTTACACTAGATCTCTTAGAAGGCTGGCAAAATCAAATAAAAAACTAAGGGGATAAGAAATCATGAATTAATGTGCATAAACCAATTTGCAAGGTACTGATGTTGCACCTAATTAGTTCAGGATAATCAAAAAGGTAACTATTGCCAAAACTGTGTTTTACATCACTCTCCATTGGAAAGTATCTGACATTAGAAAGGCTGTGTTATTACTTAGGCCAACATCACAACATTATTCTTGCCCCAGTTTTAAAGCATGGTCAGAATAATTAACTCAGGGCTCCTATTAATAATATTGTTTAAAGTGGATTCTGCTCTGATTATAAACCTTACGAAGAGAGAAAACTGCAGTGTATTAAAAGAAAGAAAGAAGAATAAATTAAAAAATCTCTCGAGACCATTGGCTAGAGAAATCTAATGAAGGAATAAATATAACTGCAAGTTTGTAAATAACAAAAAAATGAAGGGGGTATAGTTTTTGTTCCAGCTTAGGAGCTCAAAACATGAAGTTTGGGGGCTGGAAAAGGATGTAGTATATATTTGACAATGCACAATTTTATTTCACTTAGATACAGCATATTTCTCAGAGTGAAAAAGCAAGGCATCATATATTTTGAAAGTTCAGCAAGCCCCGAGCTGTTGAGATATCACCAAACTGTCGTGAGTTCAGAGCAATATAAAAGCAAAGAAACCACACAGCAGCCTTCTAGTGCCCTCCAGATGTGTTAAAATACAACTTCTAACAAGCTCCCAAGATGAAAGTTGTCATCAGGGCTAGACCAAGATGTTTTGCTCCAGAAGTGAAGACTAGTCCTGTTCCCACATCTGAAGCCATCCAGATTGATAGGTGAATCTTATTTCAAAAGCGGGAACAGCAGAACATCTTTCACCATGTCTGCAGGCAAGAAAATAGTTTAGCAGCCAGCCAGCCAACTCTGTTTTTCAAGACTTCTCTGACACTCCTCCCAAACAGATCCCTGGTGTCTACTGTATGTAGTGACTCCCTCATTCCACATAACAGACCAACCCTGAAGCACCAGGGTGGGGAAAGCCATCATGTACTGTTGCCTTAAGCTAATTGTGCACTAACCAATTAGCTCTCATTGTCTTGTTTTATAAGTTGAACTCACTTTATGTGCATTTTACTATGTCTGGACATTACTCTTTAATACTAAAATATTCACTACAGGAAATTGTAAATAAAGATAACTCATTGCACCAGGAGCATCATTTTGTTTAAATCTTTAATACTGGCATAATTCATCCACCCATAGAACATACCAGTGGTTTTGTTAGAACCTTTCAACTCTGAATCTGTATTTCCTGCATCAGCTCAGGAAGTTCAACCAGCCTCAAGAGCTGCTGATACTGTTCTACAGAGGAATCACCGAGTCTGTCCTTTGTACATCTATAACTGTTTGGTTTGGTGCAGCAACCACGCAGGACAGGTGCAGACTCCAAGGAACAGTCAAGACTGCAGAAAGAGTAATTGCAGCTAGCCTGCCCTCCATGGAGGACCAGTACATAGAGAGGGTCAAGAAAAGACTGGAGAAGATGTCCGCAAACCCCCCTCACCCTGGTTACAACTTGTTTGAACCTCTTCCCTCTGAGAGGTACTATAGGGTATTGCATGCCAAAACAATCAGACACAGGGATAATTTTTCTTCCTATGCCATCACTCATCCAATTACCTGACTCATGCTATATGACAGGACACAAAGTACAAAGAATTTTAAATTAACACAGATGTAAGTATAAGTACTTATCAATAGATTGTGGTTCTGTTTCTATGCTTTATAATATTCACTTTCTACTGGCTGTATACTTTGGATGCACACTTTACTGTTGAATACCTAACTTTGTTTTTTATGTTATTATTTTATTTTACGTACTGCTGTTCTTGCAAGTATACCGAGAGCCGCTGTACTGGAGTCAAATTCCTTGTATGTTTAACCATAAAGAATCTGAATCAGTGCCAAGTTTCCTGTGAAGACCTAAACATGTGGAGGAGGAGAACCTGCAAATAAACTCTATATCCTCCTGAAACATCTCTAATGCCATGGTTTTAAAATGGTAATGAAGAAAATGGAAGTAGGAGTTTACAGCTTTTTGTAAGCAAAATTATTTTTCAGTGTGATAAGGGGAAACACTCCATAATGATGTTTCCCCTCCTGCAACTATGATTGGAAGCATTTTCAGAATAATTGACTGTTGGCAAACATTCAAGCAATATTGGGGTATATGATTATATTACCTGTTTTCTTATCCAACCTTGTATCACTTTTACAAGTTTAAAAGCAATCAAATCAATTTTTTTTAAAAAATAAGGTATATTTATCCATAAAGATTACATTATTTTCTTCTGTCTACTATACAACAGAAAGCAGTAGAAATTGTAGTATTTTCTATAGTCAATATGCTTGACTATAGGAAAAGCTCTTGGTATACCTGTTTTCTGTTATGTGACTGTGAATCTGATTTACACTGAGTCCCAGTGGATTCCCAGTATTAACTAGATGGCTCTTAAGAAGAGAGGTCCCTGGCAAACTTTGAGCAGTGAATTATGAAAAAGCATAGATGCATTTCATGGAGTTGAGATCCATAGTTTTGTTTTTTACCAGAGTAAGAAATGGTCCAACCCAACATTATTATTAATTATTCTCACCTAGTACATCCCATGAGGTTGCAAACAAAGGCAACAAACCTGGTTATTTCTGATTCCCTAAAAAATAAGGCCCATAGATAAACCCCACAAAAGATCTAAGAGAAGAAATGAAAGGTTTTAAGTTGCCATATCTGTCCTGGTACATTCTATTACTAACATGATCATATTGAGGAGAAATTGTGGAAATGGCTATGAATGTCCTTCCATGTGCAGTATACCTTACCATGGTTACACTGCATAATCACTAACTGCATAATCACTAACTGCAAGGTCCTGCAAGACTCAAGTTACTTGTAACCTGCACAGCATCTTTTTCAGATGTTTGAACAACCTATTTGTTCTTTTGTTTCACTGTGCCAATAGGATATATTTAAAATGGCAAATTAGAACAAACACACACATGGTACAGTTCAACTGTAGTAAACATTTAAAAGCCTCATTTATTTCAGTGAAGAATTGAAAGTCTTGCATACATCCAAATACTAAAGACCACTCAAACATCTAATAAAGCTTTGTCATGTCAACCTAATGTTCAAAAGCCTGAGGATCTTGAAGTTAAAAACTAATTGCTGGTTGAGTTACCCTGTAGCCATTTTAATAACTATCTTCTAAGTGATTTTTGTGCCATAATCTAATGTGCCAAATCTAGCTTCAGTTCTGAGAAATGTACATATAAAGACATGCATTTAAACAATAATACGCAATAAAGCAGGGAGGAGGTATATACTGTACTATAATGTTTCTCAATTGTCAATTTGTTGTAGTGGTTCAGGTGCTAGAAACCAGGAGACCTTAGTCCCACCTTAGACATGAAAGTTGGCTGAGTGACTCTGGGCCAGTCACTCTCTCTCAGCCCAACCCAACTCAACTCACAGGGTTGATGTTGAGAAAAGAGGAAGAGGAAGCATTAGGAATGTTCATTACCTTGTCTTATTTATAAAGTAATAAAGGTGGAATAAAAAAAAATCTAAAAAACAAACAAATATCTGAGATCCAATTTGATTTTCAGCCAGCTGCAAATATTTAAGAACAAGTTTATTTTCTATTACATTTCCCTGGCCTAGAACACTAAGAATTATAATCTCTGATCCTAATTCATTTCTCTGTATCTATTGATCAGCAAAGTATTGGGGGTCATGTAAAGCTGACTTTTAGTTTGCAAAAATATATCGTCTGCACCACAATATGCCAATAATATTATTTTTTAAAACAGCAAATTCATGAAACTACTCCTGTGTGGGTAAAGCATAGGAATCTGTGGTAGTGGATGAATTCCTAACAAATTGCATCCCTAGAAGTGTATCTACCGGACCAAAGAAGCTTGACTACTTGTTTTGGAAGCTGCCAAGTTCTACATCCCATCTGATTTTATTTATTGAGGCTGTTTGCATTAAATATAAATAACCAGCAAGCCACATGCTGCAATGTGCCAGCCTCAAGCATAATTTTATTTCCAAGAATGTTTTTGGCCCCTGAAGGCATTTTTAGAAAATAAAAGTAGTGGGTAGCTTTCGGGAAGTGTGTTAGGAGGAGGAGGAGGAGGAACAGGAGGATGACAAAGGCAGACTGAAATGGTAAACTAAAATCCTGTCAAGCAAGAGAAAATGGAAGGAAACAACTCAGCAATTTATCTCCTGGCAATTTTTTTCCTCTAACACATTTATCAGGTTAACCAATTTGTAGTAGGTATCAATAACATATTCTCAAAATTCCAAATGTGCCCACTGGCCTCAAAGATTTGGGATTTCTGCTATCAATCATTTTTATTGTATGAGAAATCTTATATCAAGATCAACTACTAGGAATGTACAACACTGATGTGATAGGTGCAGTTCACCCCCATCAATTGATTATTACTGATGCACAGTTTTTTACTACAGCATGAGCATAAAGCATTATGTCCAAGAAATTTGTTGCCCTTCCT
>JANHZU010004121.1:64786-80278 GCA_032468055.1 Acrochordus granulatus | reverse complement strand
CTGGGAAGGATTGAAGGGAAGAGGAAAAGGGGACAGCAGAGGATGAGATGGATAGATAGCATAGTCAGTGTGATGGGAGTGGGCTTGGGAAGACTCCAGGAGGCAGTGCAAGACAGGGGGCCTGATGTAATGCAGTCCATGGGGTCGCGAAGATTCGAACATGTCTGCGCGACTGAACAGCAACAACAAGCAGGGGATGGCTGGGGCAGGAATGCAATGTATGTTCCAACTTCTCCTCCCTGTCTTCAACTTCATATTGCATGGATAGACTAACTATGTCATGGATACCACAGTAGTGAACCTGCTTGGTAGATGGCATTCCATAAATTGAACATGCATTGTAAGAGTAATGTTCCATTTAGTACACATTGCAAGAGTAATGTTCCCATGATTATACCTTGTATAGATATACAACAATAGTACATTACAATGTCTGCAAGGAATGCCATTTGGCTGCAAACCAGAACTGGTGGGACCACAAAATACCTAAAGTAATGGAAAATAAAGAAACTTCAGTGCTCTGGGACTTTCAGATTGAGACAGACAAGCATCTGCCATATAAAATCCCAGATTTAACCACTGTCTATAAGAAAGACAAAAAAGTCTGGATAGTGGATGTGGCAGTACCTGGAGGCAGCAGAATAGAAAGAACTGGAAAAAATCACAAAATACAAAGACCTGAAAATAGAAATAGAATGACTGTGGCAAAAGAAAGCAAAATGTTACCAATAGTAATAGATGCCTGAGGTGCAATATTGAAACATCTCGTGCACTACTTGAACATCATTGGCACTGACAAAATCAGGATAAGACAGTTGCAAAAAGCAGCTTTACTTGCAGCAGCTTACATCCTGTGATGATACCTTTAATATTATTAAACAAGAACGTTTGCCTATCCCAGGTCTTTGGGAAGGACTCAATAGATGGATAAAAATGGCCAAATCCAGTCTACAAACATCTGGCTAACTGTGTGATGATCCATATCATTGAAGGCATTCATATTTAAGCATCATTATGATGAATGCCCACACTTACCTATTTACTTAACCACCAACTACTATATGGCACTTCCACACCCCATCATTTCCACCGCTCATTCCCTCACAAAATAATTGGAATTTGATTTACAGTCATCTCCACTGACTGCAGAGGGGCTGACCTCAAAACAGAAATCCCTGTGCTGATGAAGAGGAGAATGCAAAGGATGTAATTCAAATAGACCCAGAGCAACTACCCTTTCTGAAATAACAAAAACCCACTCATCCCCACTGTACATAAAAGATATAAAGCAAATAGCTAGCCTCCTCACTCCCCACTCCTGAACTTTTAGTGCAAGTATTTATGTATGTCTGGTAGTTTATTTAATTAATTGATTCAGTGTTGAGGCCACTTGACTCTGGGAGACTTGCAAATAAAAGAAAGAAGATATATCAAACAGAATGCAACTGACAGGAAAACCAATTGCATAACCCAAATAAACCAAAACCTAAAGGAACTTGGCCACCATCCTATCCCAAGGTCCAGGAGAACAGCCAAGTTTTTAACAATTTACAGAAGTCCATAAGGTGGGAGCAGTAGGGCTCTCTCGGGGGATCCCATTCCAGAAGACAGGAACTGCCACTGAGGAGGCACCTTCCTGGGTCCCACAAGACAAGGTTTTTTAATTGACAGAACCTACAGATTGTCTCTTCTACTTGACTTCACTGGATGAGCAGGGGTACAGATGGTCCCTCAGGCAACCAGGCCCTATGCCATAAAGGCCTTTACAGAAGATAACCAGCACCAAGAATTGCACCTGGAAGCCAACTGGTCTCTAGTGCAGCTTCTGAAGCAGTGGGGACATATGCTCATACCATAATAAATCCACAAGAAAATAGCACACGAACAGTTGTTAGAATGCCAAAAAAAAAAAAAAAGCTGAAAAAAGTAAGCAAAAGCTGTGAAATTTCCCAAAGGCTTTCTTCTTTCCATGTTGTAGTTCCGTCATTGAATTAAAAAGCCACTTTCACTCTTGTAGAGGAAATGATCAGATGTCATCCTTAGTAAAACTGGGCCCTTTTCCCAATTGCTGTAACCTTGGTTGAATGTTGCCACAATGCTACATTGGGAAGGTGGAAGGATTACGTTCTAAGCTAAAGGACCCAGATGTTCTGGCTGGCTTATCCCCAGGAGCAAAGAGGCGAAGGAGAGATACTTCCACTGATTAAAAAGTAGATCACCCCCAAAGATTACATGCAGATATGTAATCATTCCAAAGGAAATAAAATCAGTTCAGCTCTCAAAAATAAATGCTGCTGCAAGATCAGTCAAGTGTGGAACTAAATCCTCTGTTCAGCACAATAGCAATACTCAAATGACTCCAAAGCATCATGAGATCAGAGGCAGTGCCATAGCAAATGTTAACTTTCTGAATTAGAACTAAGTTAAGGGGGAAAAAAGGAAATGCTTGCCAAATGTTTCTTCCTACTCCTGTTGGTGACTTTATATAATCCTTTCTCACCCACCCACTCAAGGATTTAAGGAGATTATTAATCTTAATTGCAGTGAGGAGAATGTTATGATTGTTTCCTGAATTACAAACAAGAACAGCAAGTTCTGCCTACATTTGTTCGGTTGAGCACTGGATTCCCCATAGGCAGAGCTGACCCGCTCTGGAGCAGCAAAATGATTACACAGACCCACCTTCTTCAAACAACAAATGAATTTTCCCGAAGTTGACACCCTCAAGATATCTTGGGTTATCATTCCCAGGATTGCACCTTCTTCACTGTCTTGTAATAGTTGTATGACAGGTAAAAATTCCACAAGTGATGCTTGGGGAGAATACATTTCTGCTTTTAAAGGGTTAATATACCAAATTCTTTTAAGACATCACAACATGCCTGGCATGCTACTGGACTCAGGAGATGATAGTTTGGGGAAAGAACACGGTGGCACAGATTCAGATTTCACTGGAGAGCTGCTACTTTTTTATGAGAGAGAGACAGGGCTTATGGGTACTTTTAACAGCAGCTTGACAGAAGTTGTCAAGTTCACATTCACAACTTTCTCCAGAATGCTCCAGAGATCCGGCACAGAAGGGAAACCTATTCATCTCTGGAGAAAGTTACAGAGTTCCAGGCTTGAAGAAGTGGCAGTGGAACCTGTCCTATTGTCCCCCTTCTGGAGCTGAAGCGGGTGAATGAAACATTGCCAGGACAGGCTGAAAGAGATGTTATTTGTTGAATTGTTGCTTCAGCTATGAAGAAAAGCAAAATGTAATGCAGGAGAGCCATGTGCAGTTAGATAGGAATATGATCTTTTACATAACCTAATCCTAGAAGCATATAAAATGAATGGCATTTAAAATTCCAAATAGGCTCTCTTTTTTCTGGAGATGATAGCGCAGTGGGTGAAGGCATGTGGGTGAAAACATGTGCTTTTTTCCTTGTTAGTACAAAATATAGTTCTTGATGTTCATCTCTAAGGATATGATTTCTCTCTATTGTCTCATGAGATAAACAGCCAGAAAGAGTTTGGGATGGATCTTGTTACTATTATACAAGTTTTGTTTGTTTAATAGACATAATGGCTGGATCCACACATTAAAATATTAACCGTGGTTAAAAAATTATGGCGGCTTGATCCATAGAACACATAAAGCCAAACAAGAACCATTTCGTGTTTTCATTAACTTGGCTGTATTGTGCAGTGCAGAATTGGCCATTTTACATGCCAGGAGGTTTACTTCAAAAAATTAATCATATAATGTAAGGTAATTATTTCCTTGCCCCCAATATATGATATCCATGCCTTCTTTTATCTTTGAGAGATGAAAAGTGTGCTTTTTTATTTTCATAACAACTGAGTTAAATATGTTTGGCTGATGGAATAAAGACTGTTCACACTTAGATACTCAGATTTTTTTTGGCCAAGCTTGGTTAGACTTACAAGGAATTTGACTCCAGTTCAGTAGCTCTCAGTATACTTGCAACATCAATAAAAACAGTATAAGATAATACATAACAATGTTAGTTATTTGATAAGTGTGCAGTCAATAGAAAGGAAGTATTATAAAGTGTAGAATTAATAGGTATGTATACACATTAGATTGAGCTTCTGGGTTAGTTAGAATTCTCTACCTTCTGTTCTATCTAACACGTAGCATGACCATATAGCATTAGTCAAGAGTTCATTTGAATGATGGCATGAATGATGATAAAATTCTAGTGAATAATGGAAGATAGCACACTTTGTTGCCCCCGCACCGATAAAACACATCCCTGTATGTGGGTTTTTTTAGTTTATGGTGGTGACTGAGACAGTACACTCTGGGTATCTTTCAATAGCTTGGTGTGTGCATGAATGCAAATATTTATATTAGAAATGTCTTATATCCAATTATGTTTCCTATGCCAGTATGTTATATATTATAAATGATAACTTGATAACTGAGATATAGGGTTTGTAGTTTAGTTTTCTACTATGGGCAAAATCTTTTGTTTCAGGGAAATCATGTAAGATAGTTTCCAAGAAATATGTAGAAAACAAAATATTTTGGGTCTGTTGTTGAAACAATCATGACTTTAATCTGTCCCTGTCAACTTCACTACATATTAGAGACTTGTTTTTATCCATAGAAAGTTGGGTACATGGGGAGAGAGGATACAAACACCCTGCCAAACATTCACATAAACAAAATCAAATAGTAGTTAGTACTTTTTATGAGTTCTCAAAATTATAGGAATTACAGTGTTAGTTTGGATTGGAGACAGCTTCAAATCCTTGCTTGGCCATTGAGTCAGCCATGAAGTCTCAGTCTAAATGACTTTATAGGATTGTTGTGAGGAGAAAAATAAGGACACCATGTTTGACACCTTAACTCCTATGCAAAGAGAGGAGATTAATATATTTATAAGACATGAATATTAAATGACTGCAGATTTTCCTGGTTTGGCAATGAGTTCATGATGATGGTTGCCAGTTATTTGATTTCTGTCTATCTTCCATTTGAAAGCACGAAGTACTAATACTGAGCTGTGAAAGAAAAAAAACAGGCCTACTATTCATAAATATTACTATGGAATTTTTTTCTTTTAGCTTTAATTATCTATGGTATAAGTGGTTATCAGATGAAAAGCAAAGAAAACAAAAAAGATTGCAAAGGTCATTTGTAATAAAACCCACTGAGTTCAACAATACTTCTGGATTTATAATGTGTTTGAATATGCAAATGTGCCTAAATTCTCACCAACTACAGTCCATAGGCTAACTATTCAGACTGGTAATGTACAAGTATCTATAAGTGGCTAAGCTACTCCTCAACTACAGGTCAATTTGGATGAAAACATTGCTTCCACATCAGAGCTGTCAAAATCTGGACAACTACCAGATGGCAACGAATAATTTTTTGGCTAATGTGGTAGCTGTACTATACAGAGAACAAGAATGCAGTAAATAGTGTTGGATTTTAACTCTTTGGTTAAAGTAGTAGTTTAATTACTTTAATTACTTCAAATGCTGATTACCGTATTAATTATGCTATCAATTAGTATCAATCTTTTGTCAAAAATTCAGTAAAGCTTTTGGCAAAATTCCTTTAATTCTTGTAGAGGCATGATGCTCTTGAGGAACTGGGTTAATCATCCTAACTTACACCGTGGTAAGACTCAACTTTAATACATGTTTTCAGTAGTATTAGTCTGTTGTAACAAGCACCACGATGAATCTTTAAGGTCGTTATTGTCAGCTTTAGTTCCTGACTTTGTTCGAATTCCGGTAGTTTCATTAGGAACTCGCAGTTAGTCTAGAACCAACCCACTCAAAGGACCAGATGTTTCAGGTTATTTGCCAGTCATCAGTTCTTTGCGCAACTTTTTCACTTGATTCTCGACTTGAGAAGAATCAAGAGGGTGGGAGGAAGGGAGGGAGAATTAGGCTGCTCCCTCAACTTCCCAGCTCTTCGCGTGGCAGCGGGGTTGTTTGCGATGGGAAAAGATCAATGCTCACGTAACTGGGTGGCTCCGTTTGCTAAAAGCCAATATGCACTTATGCAAAAGGCTTTGGTAACGCGGTGGCCGCTCCGAGCACGGTCCCCACTTCTGGGAAGGGACCTGTGCCTCCGCGTTGCTTCGGGGCCCCATCTTGGCGCGCTTGATCGCGGCCATTTGTTGAGTCCGCCGAGCCCTCTGCTGAAAGCGGCGCTCGCCATCTCCTCCGCCTTTGAAGACCTCGAACTCTTTCACACCCCGACACCTGGCCTTCTCTTCTTCCTCCTCCAGCGCCCCCCGTCCGCAGCCCTGCTTTCCGGGAGGGGGCTTGAATTAGCTCTCTTTGGCCGCTGCACGTCGGGGCTGGCTCGCCCGGCGGCCGGGCTTCGCGCTGCCCTCAGTCCCGCGGCTGCCGAAATCGGCGCCTTCGTTTCCACTATCCGTATCTAGTCTATATTGAAATGGACTTAGATGTGTGTGTAACCGAAACTCAGCCGTGGAAGTGGGGATGATGGTGTGTGGGTCGGGGGGGGATCTTGTGTATATGCCGTGCTGGTACCTGCACGACAAAATCCTGCGCGCCCTCACTTTTTTTTCACACGCCTCTAATCCCATTAACACACCTGAAATAATAGCCTCGGTGGGTGACAAACGCCACCTCCTTTTCTTGATTTTGCCGCTTAGTGGAATAAAAGTGAGGATTTCTCAGAGCGGCTGCCCGGGTGTTTTGTTTTTCCTTACAGGAGGGAGGAATTCAGACCGAGGATCAAAGGTTGGGGTACCCATCACATTTTCTTGAAAGTGAGTCCTACTGAAATCACTGGAGCTTCCACACAGGGTGTCCCCTATTGATATGTAATGAAGAGGAGGAGGAGGAGTGATTGGGAATCCCACCCCCACCCTTGGTTCTTCTCTCCCAACTAGTTGAAAGCCAGCATCGCTTTCCTATGCTTGTTTATTCCAACTCACTCCCGCTGTGTTTCAGTAAGGCTTACTCCTGGGAAATGGTGCATAGATTTTCTTGCTGCCTGCATCTTTCTTCCCATTAGTGAAGTATTATTTGGAAAACAGAGATACTGCCATGGAATTTACCTCCCAGGCTGCGTATTTGAGATCAACCACCTTCCATCTGAGCTAGCTGATTTTATCTGCAAGATGTTTCCTGGTGCAGAAGGCCCACTGAGTACAGCAAGACTCACTGAATCGGTCTTAATTAATATACTGCCTGAGGTGATCCCATCATACTTATCTCTGATAATGCCTAGTCCCCAGCCTGATCCACAAATCAGTTAAGGGATTTTACTCCTAATCATTAATTTAGGAATAAACCCACTGAAGTTTACAGAGCAGACCTGTAAAGGGTCTTTTACAGTAAACTTTGGGACCCTAAGGCCACCTCTACATCACTTTGGCTGTGTTAGACAAAAGTGCAACTTAAGAGTTGCAAATGTTGTTCATAAGAAATCACATAGCCACTTTAAAAAATATATATTCTGCCTTGCTAGCCTCTCTTACTTTTCCCAGAAGAGTTTTATCATATCTATCATGTGACTCTCACGCGCCATTTGATGTCCAGGACCAGGCTTTCAAGAACTTGGCTTTACTTATTTGGAGCAACAAGGAATCAAACTTTGATACAGTTGATAAACCATTTTACAGATCTCTTAAGATATAATCTGAAGTTTTAGTATTAGAAAATAAATTATCCTGGATTAAATGGAATGGATTTATAAGAAGGCCTACTTATGATGATGTCTCCAAACCTCATGGGGCTTTTTCCCTGAGTATGTAAGTTTTATGGAATTTTATGGTTTGAGCTTCTGTGGATCAGCAGTTCTCTGCCGACAAACAACCCCTTTTTATGGTATTCTTCTACCTCCTTTCATTTTGCTAAATAGTAACAATTCCAGAAACTTTGCTACCTCTGAGGAAGCAAAGAGGCAAACAATGTGGAAATGGTTGCAACCCTTTTTATAATGCCAGAGAAACCCATCTGATTCCAGCAGGGCTGGCATTTGGGAGCAACGAACAAGTAGTAAAAAGTGTTAAATTGATCAAAAGATTACTGGGAACCAAATTAAAATTGATGGATGTAACTGTGCCTGTGACTGAACAATTTCCATTGAAATTTCCAATTCCAGCTTTTTCTTTTGTAGTTATTTCCAAGGCCATTGCATCTTCCCCAGTTAATATCTCCAATGTCCTGCCCCAAATGTTATACTATGACATTTGATTGAGTTTCTTAGCTTGCTAAGACTAATTACTTCCACAAATCAAGACTTACATAGGGCAAGATAAAGGAGTGTTAGTTGATTCTGAATCGGCTTCTGCAAAAAAAAAACAAGTAGAAATTCTTCCCCATTCAGGTCCATAGGGATCCATGAAGTGTCACTGGTCTAGTCTGATCAAGAAACTTCTAGGCACTGTTTCTGAGATGACCTGAGTCAAGGACCACCATGGTGGGAGTGGTAATTGCTAGTTTGGATAAGTAAACAATGTGATCAGTCATAATTGTCTTTCTTGACCCTGCCCTTCTACAGTGGACAATTTGATTGGAAGAACCATGACTTTCATGCATCAAGACAAGATACAGCAAAGCAAATCAGCTATGGCTATTTACATCATTCTCTCATTTCCCAAAGAACATTCCTCTCCATCCACAATTCCTATGTATACTAGGGGCTCCTGCTCCAGGCACAAAAACAAGTGTGTATATGTATATGTATGTAGCAGTGGTAAGCCACCGAGACTCATTTCACTCCATCCTCATAAAAAAACAAGTGAAGGAGACCCCATGTAATTGGCATTTCTATTAAGAAGGAATGGAGGGGGGATGTTTGTAGTTTTTATTCAGTTTTTTATTAAATTTATACCCTGCCCATTTCACTACAGTGACTCTGGGCAGTTTACAATAAAATTGTAAAGTAATAAAAACACTGTAAGAATAAATAAGATGTCTTACAAGTTTCTGTGAGACTTGTCCATTTGACAATGAGAAGAAAATAATGTATCAATCTCCACCCTTCCCCTTTAAAATCACATGCCTCTCTTAGTCTCCTTCTTGTGCTTCATGCCTTGGATTCATTGTTGTTATAGAATAACTTCTAAATAGATTCTGGCTGTCTTCAAATTTTTGCCTCCCCAATCAGTACATAAAATAAATAAATAATGTATCAAACAATATGCCATTGATTGAGCAAAAACCATGGCATATGAAAAACTGGATACCGGATATCAAATCAAACTTAGTAATATTTCAGAAGTTTGTCCCACTGAATCCGACAGACTGATTGGAGAGCACAAGGCAATCTCTCACAGGACACACTCTGAGGAGTTAGAAAATCAAATATCCTTGATTCAAAGTAGAAAAACAAAAAGTCCAAGGATTACTCCCACATCTCATTTGTGTATTCAATACCTAAAACTTTTAAAAAGAATCTGCATAAGTTGCTTTTTCCTTGATTGTTAGAAACTACAGCTGATTAAATATTTTCATAAAGAGAAGCACTTGAGATGGATTAATTCCAAAGAGATGTTAGTGGTTCCTTTCCATTTTGTTCCTTCTACAAATATATGGCTATGCATATCCATTTTCCATTATAAATGTCTAAGAATTTATAGAACTGGAATTCCATTAATTTTTTAAAAATTATAATAGCCCAAGTTCAAATATACGAAGAGATTCTGAATCACTCACACCATTATTACAACTTGATATTCCCTCATCTAGGAGTGAAATCTTATAGAATGAAATTCTATTTCATTCATCTACCAAGGTTCATCTACCAAGCTGAAGTATAAATGCTTGACTTGAGTTTTGTTTTTAAAGGATGATTTAGTCCTGATTCCTTCACTTTAAAGCTATTTTTGTGGAGATTAGCACAAGAATAAATTTAAATAAGTTTCTCCTTTTTTAATTTAAAAAAACCTGTCCTTCCCCTATTAATATAGTGTATTTACCAACATAAATTTTTTGGTAGAAGAGCACATTTGAAAATCATATTAAGTTTCTCCTTCACTGTGGGGGAAAATTTTTACTTTGTCCTGTGCAGGTAAAAATACTTAAAGAAAGGAGAGGCCTCATAGAGAATAACTCATTCTTAATCTCACTTTTTTGTTTTCTCCCCAAAGTCACCTTTGAATATTTCATAATTTCTCAAAATGTAGTTCAAGTAATCAGCTTTTTTTTCCCATTTAAACTGGATAGATGCATTTCAGGTAGTAGTTGGCTGATGTTGTATTAAATTACCCCAGATAACTTCATTACGGTATTAGTATATCTTGTGTGCTTCTGTCTTGTTTTGAAATGAAGAGCCTATTGTCTCCCATACTATTTTACCATTTATTTCCTAGTAAGAGCAATCCCTCCTGTTCTTCAAAGGCCACTAAAATATACAAGAAATCTACTGGTACCTTCTCCCAACATATATTACAATATAATATCTACAAATAATAATATGCCTCTTATAGGTGTCCACTTAAAAAAAATTCCCATTGAGTTTAACCAGACTTCAGTCTGAAGATATGTTTATTCAAGAATCATTGTATAAGACACATTCTAACCTTCCGCTAGGGTATGAACTCACATAGTTGAATTTCCAAATGCTTTTTTCTTCTTATAATAATTTGTTTCATCAAACTCACTTTGGGTTTTAACTCTCTTTTTTATATATTTGATAATCTCCTTTATTTCCCTTAGATCACAATTCTCTACAAATTTATATGCAAGAGAGGGTATGTCTTGTTGAATTCAGAGTAGATATTTTATCCAGATGTGTTGAGACTTCCCCTACAAGGTTTGCCCATAAACTCCAAAAGAAATTATTTTAATTGTTGCCATGCTATAATTCCCAGCACACTAATATATTCCTTTGGGCAATTTTTTATATAAGAAAGAGATGCATTATAAATGATTGATTACTGAGAATATACCTTAAATAGTATCTCTGGTTTTCACTAATATTCAAAAGTTTTGCTCAGCCACATTCTGAGTAAAAATGCCCTCCACTCCAACTAAGAAAAATTTTGTCAATGGCTCTTGTAGTTTTACCATCGTCCAGTAGACGGCATAAACACTCAAGTATTCAAATAAACATGCGATCCACTAGGTTTTTGTTTTAAATAATGAAAGCAGCAGTATTTTCATTCCGGAAAGTATTATTATTAATACTACTATTATTAGAGGAGTCCATTAATATTACTTATGACACTATTTGGAATTATCAATATTAAAAGTAGAATACATATTACAGATTAGATGCATATCCAGCCGTATTAAAAATAGGAGAAACTCTCCTGAGGCAGGAACGTTAAAACTCCTGAAAAGGAGAACTTCATGACTTTATTGATATATAGTATTAGAGCCATATTATGTGCATGTGGAATTATCTGTTATAAAAAAGTAAATCGTTCTTTCTGAACTTTAAATCATATTTATCAAAAAGGTCAAAGTTCATATACATTCCAAATTGTCATAGCAGCTTTATACAATTCCGTTTGAACTGGGGGGTAGAGGAGACTAACAGGACTTTTCCTATATTTATAAATCAGGAAACTTAATATCTGTGCTTCTTCTCAACTTTCTTTGAATTGCAGCTTTCAATCACATTTCACTCTTCCAGAAATTAAAGGAAAACAGCAACAACAACAACAACAAAACCCCCTGCAATCCCTCCAACTTGACTTCAGGCCACATTCTCCAGGTCACATAGTGTCCTCAGCCCACCCCAAGTGACAAAAGTGCAGGCTAGTAATAATAGAAACTCATTCCCCAGTTTGGGTTGGGTGAGTGGGTAAGGTTGTTGCATAAGTGTCAATTAGAACAGTAGTGTTTAGAAACTTTTTAGGTGAGTTTAACATATTTTAGAAATATTTTATGAAGTCCTCCATTAATTGCTAAAAGACGGTCTATAATTTCTGAAAAATGGCAGACCTGGTAATTACACTGGACAGCCCTGTTGCTTTCTCTCTTTCTCTTTGGCTATCCCACCCACCCCCGCCGTCTGTCCGTGATCCCCCCATCCCCGCTGCCTGCCTTCTCCATCATTCAGTTCTTTCCCTCCCTCCCCGCCGCATTTGCTCCCTGGGGGAAGATTCAGACATTTTAAAGCCCTGGAAAGAAAACGTTCTTTTCCGAAGTGCTGCAAAAATGTCTTGTCGGGTCCCTGTTCTCCATTCGGCGTGTTTACTAAATACAGTGGCTTAAGCATTTCGCCTCCCTCACTGTCCCGAATGGCCATCCTGACCTCTGGTTGACTCCTGATCTGGACCAGGGGTTCTTTGTTTTCCGAAGTCAGAATCCAGTAAACAAATCGTCTCTTAACTCGCCGCGTCCCGTCCTTCCTTCGCAAACGGCCACTCGCTTCATCTTCATTTAATCCCCCCACCCCCGCTGAACCTCCTTTCTTTTTCACCTTCTCAAGTTTTGCCTTTAATGGATCTTTAAATAGTTTTCTCTTTCTCCTTTCGCGCTGCCATTCATTAAGCGTTTTCTGGCTTTGTTTTTGGCAAAGGTTTTTTTTTTTTGGTCAGGTCACTGGTATCACTTCAAGTCTTATCTCAGCATTCCTTCATTATCTTTATGCCCTGTTTAAAATCTGTTTTCCTCTGTTTGTTTTTCCACGTTTTATGTCCTAAACCTAAACATCGAGGGATCGGAGAAGCGGAGCGAATGGCCCGCGAGGGGCAAAAAAAGCCACTGGGTTGCTGGGGGGCGGAAGGGGGTGTGCAGTCCCAGCGGGCCACACCATGTTGGGGAAGAATGTTTTGAGTCTCATTCGAAACCACGGATGATCACATGAAAATGACAGCCTTTAGTCCGGAAGCTGGAAGTCAGAGGAACCCGTCGTCGGGCTCTATCCTGAGTTTTCGGCAATTACTGCGACTCCTCCAGAGCAAGCCGTAAATGACTCGCCTCAAGCTGTTGCCTCAGACGGACGCAGCTGGAATCCGAGCACTCATTGGGAGCAAGCTCGGTTCAACCATACCCCCTCCTTTTGAACCATACCCCCTCTTGTTTGGCCTTCAGCAACTCGGGATTGGAGTCCCCGCGGGACAACAGGGCTTCTCGTTCACCCGGGTGGCCTGCGGAGCATCGATAGCATTCGAGCCTCCGCAGAAGCCCCCTGGGTGAGTCGGGCCCCCTTCTATCTCTGAAAACTGGGACAGAGGACGGCTAGAGTTGTCCCAAACTCAAAGTGTCCCAGCGCCTGGGAAGCAGGCTACCCGGGCTTCCCTAAGGCTTCGCCTCGAAATGGCCGGGAGTCTTTTCAGCCCTTTCCCACGTGCGGGTGGGAAAGGGAGCTGGGGCAGAGGGTCGGGATTCTCCAAAACAGCCCTTCCGTGAATCTGGGCCTTGGGTTTGGGGTTGGATGGGGTCAGAGCTGGCAGGCGAGCAGCCGGCCGAGGGTCCTAACTGCATTTCCTAAAAAGGCCATCCAGTCGAAAAGCTTGGGTCGCTGTAGTAGAAAAACATAAGACCGCAGAATTGTCTGGAGGAGGTTAGAGAGCTAGTAAGGAGCTGCCCGTTTCTTTCCCGCCCTTTAATAGATGATTAATTGCTGCCCAGCTTAGTCTTTTTATGGCCGGTATATTGCAACTCGAGACGTCTACGGCGCAATTGCTCACAGCAAGCCTCACCAGTGGGGACTGTTTGCTAATTGTAAAAAACCCTTATCCAGAAGGAGCTTTGTGCAAACAATTTGTCGTCCTACTGTAATTACACTGTAAAAGTGCTTTCGCCTCAATTGGGTCGCTTTTGTCTGCTAGAGGCCTGGGAACTTCGATGGGGTAGGAAGCAATAGCATCTCTCCGCTCACTTTTGTAGAAGGATGGAACAGTTTGGGATTGGCCAAATAAACTCAACCAGGGCAGCCCAATTCTGGGAATGCAAGCAAGCAGGAGAGCTATAATGTGGTCCGATTATTCGGGATTAAAGGGATTTACACTGCCTTACCTGGGAAGCCTTAGTGGAGGTGATGGTGATGCTGCTACTGCCGCTGCTGCTTATGGAATTATTCCTTGCCGCCGCCAGTGCAGAAAAGCTGTTGTATTTCCTTTATGACGTGAGCCCAAGGGATATACGTTGGGGTATTTTTTCGGGAGGAAGTTTGGAACGCCTTGCCACAAATGTATCAGTGGAATAATATTTGTTCGCAAGCAGCAGCTGGATCGCCTTCTCTTCTGCCACAGAATCTTTTGATGCAGGGAATCTTTTGCCCCCAAGTCAACTCGTACCTTGGAATTCTTCCTTGGTCACTTTCAGGCTCATGTCCATACTGGTCTAACCCCAAGAACAGATAAGCAACAGCTGGATTTTGCGTTATGCCCTCTGCCTCTTGGAATGTTCTCAGTGCCAAGTCCTGTTTTTATTTCCCCGAAATGATAGTCGTTCTCATTAGCCCTCAGGTTGCCTTACCAAGAACACTTTTACTTTAGAGAAAGTGGTAGGTAATCTCCCCAAATAGCATACCTTATGAGGAAAGAAAACATTAGGTATCTTCATCATCAGCTAATACAAGTGCAATAATTTGTTTCTATAACACATCATATCCTTTTAGTTCAGGGAAAGGGAGAAAAACCATGATCTCCTACCCCCTTTAAAAACACATTTTATGGCAAAAACCATAAATCGCAGCAAACTGGAGAGATAAGCTTAGAGTGTGCTGTTGCTGCAGCCGCCACCGCCTCAAATTCTTTCTCTTGAGGTTACACTTTTAGTCTTATTTGGCTTGGCCCAAATCGTCTGTGATTTATTTTGTTTGAATCTACTGGCAGAGCATGTGAAAAAGAGCACCATAACGATGCTGCGGCGATAAATCCCAGGGTACACATTTTCCTAATTCTAATTCGAACAAAGTATTGGAACAATAATAGCAAAACAAAACTCAGGACGGGCTGATTCATGATATCTGCGCTGGCTGGCACTCTCTCAACCCAGCTGGCATTTGGGACGTTGGAGATTCCTTGCCAAACTGCAGATTTTAATGCCCTGCACTCAAGAAGGCCTCGGGTAGACCTGGCGGGCATTTCCCACCCTGAACTGCTTTTTTGGAACTACTTGGTGCTACAGGAAACCTCTTTATAGAAAATAAGAGAAGGGCCAGAAGTGAAAATGAGCTAATGAGATTTCTCTCCTTGTAGAGAGATGAAGACAGACTTCACGCGTTAGCCTTTTAAAGAGTTAAACAAGAGAGAACTTTTATACATTTCTTCTCTTTCTTTTTTTCCCTTGGGCGAAGACAGAGTGACATCATCATCATCATCATCTATTAATTATTAGCATTATTTATCTCGCTGAGTAAATTCTAACACATGACAACAAATGAACCGTTCTGCTGCTCTGTCCACCTTAGGTTATCTTGGACGAGGCTGAAACGGTGGCCAGCGCGAGGACTTTCCCCGCCGATCGAAGCTCCCCGCTGATCGATTGATAATTGATTTCTCCCTCAACTAATGCTCGCCTGGCTTTTGCAGGAAGGATCCTGATTGGACTGCGGCTCCTCCACGGCTGCCTGCTGAGGTT
>JANHZU010004121.1:44294-55293 GCA_032468055.1 Acrochordus granulatus | reverse complement strand
CCTCCAAACTTGACCTGTTCCTTGTCGCGTTTAATTTTGGTCTTTATTTTATTTACTCCCGTTTTAATGACAAAAGAAGGCTCTAGTCCTGAATTGTGGGTTTCCGGATAAAGAGATGCTAGAAAGCGGGTGGGGTGGGGGGAGAGATGGAAAAAGAAGAAAAGTCAAATCCGAGATTGGTGATCTGTGGAAAGAAAACAGAAAATTTGAAATCTAGCGTTGACTAGACGTTGGCTATTTTCTTCCTGTCTCTATGGTTCATTAACCTGTCTTGTCAGTTTTCCTTGGCCGAACGCTTTTAGACCTCAGTGAGCATTGCTTTTGCAAAGATTGCCTACTGCAAGGGGATTGGGTTTTATTGGATTTAATAGAAAAAGAAATAATAAAAGCAGGAGAAGCAGCAAGAGTGAGTGAATGGAAGAGTAATGCTGTGGCTACTCTATGTCACCTCTGCCTCTCTTGCTGCCCCTTAGTTGGGGTATCTGAATAGCCTTAAGCGTAGGCCCTGTCCAATATGTACGGGGCTGGGGCTACTGAACCTTCCAACTTTGCCCATTTCTGTGCTCATGCCTAAATTATGCCTGAACTCTGGTCTCACTAGAATAAGGTGTGTTTTCTTTTGAAAGGAAAACAAAAGTATCATTTTGGTTTAATACAGAGAGGTAATATTAACTAATCAATGTTTCGTAAAACTGCAATTAGCAGCCACCATTCTTATGTGTTGCAGAAGGTGACAGTAATGGGCTGGTGGTTTAGATGCAATTATTGCTTCCCTTTGAAAAGAAACAGATTTCATAGTCTTTCCCAAGTTACTTCCTTTTTATGATCTTGAGTGTTGGAGAGTTTTGAAAGCCATTGGACTGTAGCTCTAGAGAGACTTTTTGTTTGGTTTTGCTGGAATTCAAAGCAGGCAGAACTCTGTGAAGGCATTGATCAGAATGCTGTTGACTTGATTAAAGAGGCAATTATATGCCTCAGTTTGGTTCAAGGTGCTACTCATTTACTGCCCCCTCTTTTTGGTGGCCAGGTCCATTCATGAGGATGGGACAAAAGCAATGTGTTGATTGGAGCCATGACATTTTATGGAGCTCTTTGACAAAACTCTAACTCGAATGTAATTTTGCTTGCCAGGATCTCCTTCCTGGCAAGTATACATGGGTGGGCCGGCAGTGGTCTGCTGGCTTTTTAGATCTTGGAGGGGAGATGGTTGCGCTCAGATGTTTCTCTATCCCTGGGCAAGATTGGTGACAGTGCCGAGTGTCCCTGTAGATACAGCTGAAAACTAATTGAAGAGGGCTGTTGTTGAATCAAAATTGTAATCCAACAAGTCTAACGAGAAAATAGGTTTCTAAGAGCTTCAGAGTGCTTGGTGTATAAAGCTATCTGAGCAAATTACAAGAACCGCTTCCGGGCATGAATGAAATCAACACTTTAATTGCCTCCAAAATGAAGATTTATACCCGATTTTCCCAATGAATCATCATTTTATTTAAGCGGAAGCAAAATATGGGAGTTTTGCTGTTGTTATGGTAGCTATTGTTGTGCTCAAGAAATGGGGAGTTTGAAGTCATTCAACCATCCCTCTTCAATTCTTTCTCATCTGTGCCCCTCTTTCATTCCCTGTCGCAAAGATGATTATAAACTTCCCAAAAGTTAGACGCGGCAAATATGCGCGCGCGCACACGTACGCACACCGATAGCCTTTCGAAATGTTCCGATATTTGTTGCAGCGGTTCCTAGGAGCTTTAATAGGACGCCTTAGAATTTGTCCCGTTTGTCTCTTCAAGCTGAGAAGTTAAGCTGGGCTGCTGAATATTTTCTCCTTCCTTTTTCCCCCCAACCCACCCTCGTGAAAGTGCCTTGCCTTTCTCCTAAGATCCAGAGAAGACCGCTCCGAGCACGGCGGAGAAGCCACAAGTATCCCTTGGCCCCACATTGCGCGTGCGCTGCTTGGTAATTTGCCCATTTCGCAGCCTGTGTAGCGTAGGTTACGGCGTGTCCCTCGGAGATATCCCCAAGCTTATTCAGAAGATGCTGATTCTCTCTCTCTGTCGCCCCCTCCCAGGGAGAAGAAGTCCCCTCTTGCTTTGTTACGAATGTGGCCCAACCAGTTTACGAGCAGGTTGCCTGGTCTGCCTTTCAGGCTGGCCTGTGGTTGGCAGGTACGGCTTCGCTTCACTGTAGGACCAGACCCGGTTACCCTACGTAAGGAGGCAAAAGATGCATATATATAATTATATATATATATATTTAAAAAAGCTGATGCACTTTAATAAAATAGGTTACTCAGAAAAAGGTGCTACAAGCCTGCCTTCAGGTATTTTGCGAGCCGCCGGGGCTCGTTATTCATCCTTTGTCTCTAAGAGTTTCTGAGATCGGTCACCTTTCTTTGCCTATCAGCGGCGCAGAGCCCTATTAGCCCCGGGAACGAAAGCGAGCCGGGCGTGGGCTTGGCGGGAGAAGGAGAAAGAAGTCCTCATTTCCCAGGTCTGTCAGGGAAACGAGGATGGCTGGCCGCCCCCTAGTCAAGCCTCCAGCCAAAGGTCACTCAGGGATCCAGAAGCGATCCCGAGTTCGGCCCCGGCTGGCGCCCCCTTCTGCTCAATTGTGCTCACGGCCCTTTCTAGAGAAGCCGAGGCGGCCGCGTTTAAGACTAAACTGGAGTTGGCCAGTCCGGTTGGGCTTGCTGGGGTCTTTCTTTGGCCTCCCCGAGACAGATGAGTGCAAGATGAGAAGGCGCTCAAGGGAGAAAACAGTGGAACCCGGCAGACTTTGGTGACGAGGTGTGGCGACGGGGAACAATGAACGAAGTGGCCTCCTGAATCTCTAGGTGACCCCAGAAGACCGAAAGGGACGCTCCCGGCGCAGGGCTGGAAGCAAGAGGTTGCGAGGGCGCCTACCAATCTATCCCACGCGCGCCCACCTCGGAGCAGTCAGCCAAGTCCCGAAAAGCACTTCTTGAAGCCTTCGCTTTTTCAGCCGTACGTTGACACGTTTCCGTGTCCCCCCCCCCGATACAGTGGGTGAAGTAGCCCCACACCGCGTTGCGGTCTTAAAAAGACTCGACTTTTCGACGGCTGTGCCGAGGGAAGGGGATGCGTAGTTCCCGCCCTGAAAACAGCCCGCTTGGTCAGAGATTTACTTCGGGGAGAGGGAAAGTCAGACGGCTGTGGCCAGGATGTAGGATCCGAGAGGATCCTGCGGCCGCGCAGAAAAAGGCGGGCTTGCCGGCGTAGGGGGGCCGCAGGGGAAAAGCTACCCCTCCTTCAGTCTCCTGTTCGCAGCCTCCTCAATTCCTCGCTCGGGGCGTCCCGGTTTTCCTCGTGCCCGGAGGCCTGCGAAATGGCGAACAACGCCTGGTATTTAAGGGCGGGTCGTTAGCAAGTTGGGGATGAGGGAAGGGGGTCGTTTGGGCGAAGGTTTGAGGAAGGTTTTGCTCCTTCGGGGCGGGGAGGGGAAGAGAGGAGCGTAAGCAGCAGAGCTTGGAGGCAGGCAGAGGTCACCCCGCGCTTCCCTCGGCCTCCCGCGGAGGTTTAGTCATGCCCTGACGGCGCGTCCGAGGAGGACAATGGGGCAAGCGGGCAGGGATGGGAAAGCCCGGCGAGGAAGAAAGGCGGCGAAGAAGTCAGCAACTGTGTCTGCTCTCCGCCACACCCGCCCAGCGGGAAAAGGGGGAACAGGGAGAGCGAGTGGCCCAGGGCTCGCTCTGCTGTGAGGCTCGAGGAGGCCTTTGGAGTGCGGGTATCGCTGTCGCGGCGGACAGGGAGTCCGGGAACCCCCGGCCTGTCCCTGAGGAACATTCCGCATTGGGAAGGGAGGACCATTCAGTGTGCACACTTGAGTCAACTCGTGTGTGTTGTGCGTGCATTCGTGTTCAATTAAGCCAGCCAACTTTACCAGAACCTTGCTACTGTGGTAGGTGTTAGGGAAGATCTTAGGTGTGCGTCAGGTAGAATTTGTAACAGTGGCATATTTTACTGCAGAATCTAGTGGAGGGAATAAAAACCATGTCATGTCCCTTTGAACTGGCCATGTGTTTATAGAAAGTGAGAGACTTGGGTAGAGGAAAGCATTACTGTAATATGGCAAGTCTGCTAGCCTGGCGCATGACGTTCAGAGCCTGAGATAATTTTTTTGGAAATAACTTTGATTAACTCCAGAATAAATACATTTTTTTACAAAGTCAGCTTAAAATCGCTGTACGATGTGAATCAAAAGCCAACTATAAAATTAAGCATTTAGGATTGTAACTGGTGACACAGAGAGTTAATTTCGAAGAAATTGACTGATTCCTCCCCTCCCAATTTGTACGTCTATTGATTTTATTTATATAGAGGATGAGAAGTTCAACTTCAGGATATGCCAAAACAAAACAAAATGCTCACCTTTTAATTTAGCAACTGATTTGGTATGGAACTTGCTATTTGAAGTTGAAAAGTAGGTTTTATTATGGAGTTTATTTCCACACCATTATGAAACTGCCATGTTTTTCTTTTTCCTCCCCGCCTTCACTCAAAATATATTTATTTTAAAAAGAAAAACAATTGACTTCAATACTTAAGTTCCATATTAAGCTCACTTATTTGGACATAAGTAAACATGGTTCAGATTTATAAATCTTGGACAAATTCAGCCTGCTTGCATGGGTAAGAAGTGATTAGCCTTTAATATTAGCTTACAGATTATATTGTGAATACATGAAGAGGTTGTTTTGCAGTATGTGAGTTGGATCTTTATCCAGTTTTAAAATGAATCTTGTATACCAGGATCAGCATGTTAAACTGATCATAGTTACATATTTTAAACATCAGAACCTTTTACAAAATTTAAATTTTTATCCTTTATCTGTTTACTTGGAATATACATTTGGTAAAATGTTTATCATTACAATGTAGCAATTACACAGTGCCTACCACTAGGATATACATATATCAATCTATTTCTGTGTTATATATTTAGGATTCAGTTGTTTGGGATGTTGGTTAATAAGTATGTATATACTGCAATTATTTAAAGAAACATTTATTTTTATTAATGTTTCTTACAAATAGGTATTAATGTATTTTATTCTAAGCATTTGCATTCTATCATAGAAACTGTTGACATTGCAAAAGTTAAACTGCAGTTTTAAAACACTTTTAATATAGAGCTTGCTTATTTTGTTACATTGATATTTACTTCTGTGCAAATATGCATATGGTTGTGCTGCATAAATCTAACTGTGATAGTTTAAGTATGTTAAGTAGACCAAAAAGCAAGTTTCCTTTAAATCACTTGGACTTGTTTTTTAGTAAAAGTAGTTTTGATAGCTTGTATGTACATAAAAATTCCACTTTCCCTGAAGGAAAACTGTAGATAAATACTGCAACAGTTTACAAAACAATAACAAACACTGTGCATTGGTCATTAGTAACATTCTACCAAGTGATAAAAATTATATTACTTCTTAGATTCTTTTGAGATAATTATGGTAAAATTCTTATGGAAGGTTAAGCCCTTCTAAGGATGATGTGATAACTTATTGCTACTCCATGTATTATCATTTAAATAATCACTTCTAAGTATTAAACAGTGTTTCTATATAAGCCTATCTCCTAGGAGGATGTTCAGAGTATGTGATATTAATTTCTTTCCCAGAATTAACTACAGGTTTTAGCATGTCAGAATAATAGTTTCTAAAGATTATCACTACATTTGATATACCTTCAGGAGACAAACTGATTAATTAGAATTAACCAGCTATTTTATATGAACTGGAGTTTGAATATGTGAATATAAATAAATGTACAGTATACTTAATTGGGAGTTCAGTGTCACTTTTTTCCTCTATAAGTGCTCAGCTTTGTATCACTAACAAATCAGTAAAATATCTACCTGGTTATTGAAATATTTATCAGAATAAATAACCATTTAAGAATATCAAGGTATTCCTTGTTGTTGGTAGGAATATGTATATATGGATATACAGTCTCAGACTAAACAGAACAAAGTGGTCTGTAAATCATAGAAGAGGGTGTTGGTTTCATAGGTAATTCTTGTCCTTTCAACCAGTGCCCAGGGAGTCTTCACTGTAAGTTGCTTCATCTCAGCTTTCAGGTGGCAGTGGGTAAGCTGTAAAAGATTATGACACTTACCTTTCAATAATGTATATTCAAGTTGCTTTTATTGACTAGTTTTTTAAAGACACCGCAGTATAAAATAATTGCTAAAACAGATCCTAATAAAGCATGGTAGCATATACGCAATGCATTCAGCCAAAAATATTTTTCTTATGTAAAATAAATGTTAACAAATATAAAAATAATAATCTTTGACAGAATCATAATTTAATCTTCCTATGTAATGCAGTATGCATATAGAAACATAAATGGAAATTGGCCAACAGCCAAATTCCTATAGGGTTAGCAGAGAAATGATTAAAAAAAACAAATAAGAATTCTTATGTGGAGGTCTATAATTCAACATTATTTGATACCACTGTCAAGGAAATTGTTGAAGAGATAGTAAATTGATAGTAGAGTTTCAGTTATTTTTGTAACAGTCTTAAATGTTTGCAACCTTGACGTGGATGGTCCTAGATGGGATATAAGATTTGACATACAATAGTAATCTTTGTATTTAGTTGAAATATATAGGCTATGGTAATTAAAAAGCAGAACAAGGAGAAGACACAAAAACGTACATAGATAGAAGACAGTCTTCTATAGAGGAATAATATTTAATTTTCCTCTCGGTAGCAGGTTACTGGAAAAGACAAAAGAGCTTTACAGTCAGCGCAGAAACACATGAGTTCAATGTACATCTCACTGAAATCAATACAACATACATTCCTATGTTATATTTTCGGTTTGGGGTAATTATATCAGTCAGCTTAAGGCAAGTTATATTGTCTGATGAAACCTATTTTTAGATTGAAGACCCAGACTTAAACTTTCCAGTTAAGACAACTGGACTTGAAGCTAATAAGGTTTCTAAATAAATGTGTACATTTTAAACTATGGCAGAATTATAAAACTAAACATTAATTAAACAGCTGAATGCAATGACTGAATAACTTGTAAATATGTTCACAAAGAATATATCTGCCACTTGTGCAGGTTTTTCTGAAAGAAGATATACTCACTGCTCTTTACAGGTATATGTAAGATTGTAACCTCAATAAGCCAATTTAGGAACTTATTTTCAGGCAATAATCTTAGCCTCAAAATTTAAATGATCAAATTCTGATGTTTCAGCTAAATGTGGATATAAAAAGGTAAAGGTTTCCCCTGCCAGTCATGGTCGACTCTAGGGGGCAATGATCATCTCTGTGACATAGCTGAAGAGCCAGTGTTATCTTAAGACATTTCCGTGGTCATGTGGCCGGCATGACTGCACACCAAGGTGCATGGATGCTGTTATCTTCCCACTGAAGATGGTACCTATTTATCTGTTTGCGTTTTTATATGCTTCTGAACTGCTAGATTGGCAGGAGCTGGGGCAGACAATGGGAGTTCACCCCGTTATGTGGTGGTTCTTGGGTTTTGAACTTGAGCTGACCTTCCAGCCAATAAACCCAGCGTCTTAACTGCTTGTGCCAGCACCACCGCACACCTTGTTAAAATGTGAAAATATATAATTAACAGCTGGAGTAACATACTAATTCTTCACAACTTTTTAGGAACTCATGTTAGAACTGAAATGTATAAGTATGTTTTGGGACTGATTCAAATTCCCATGGTATTAGAGTTTCTTCAGGTGTATGTGAGATTGACTTATTTTAAGAAAGAAGTTGACAAATGGTAATGATTTTAAGTTTGTGTGTATTTGATGATATATAAATTATTAAAAGCATGAAATGGCTAAAGTAGACTGGGTGGAACATGTATTATAGTAAAACTGCATTTGATTTTTGTTAAAATTAGAGCTAAAATATGTTATAATTTTAAATTAACTCTTTTGTGGGAAAGCTTCAGCATTTCGGAATCATTGCCATTTGTTGGCCTAAATGTTAGATACCTGAACTACCTTAGGACACATTGAAATCATCTGAAAGTTAGATTTTGTGATACCTATCTCATACACATAATATATTTTTTGTGTAATTTTAATGAGACTTTGTAAGCAAATTAAATATGGAAGTTGTTATTGTATACAATCAAAGCAGCATGTACAGCATTCTGTGGAGTTTATTTAGCATATATTAGCTTTCTCTCTCTTTTTAATTCTTATGCCAGAAAAGTTAAAGAAGGAAGAGGAAAAAAGGCAACCAGAGCATTTGTTGGCTATGATGATAATTATAGCCAGTACAATGGTTGATTTGTTCTTTAGAATATTGCCTCATTTCTATTGTTTGAAGTACACAAGAAACATAATCTTAAGAAATACAGTACGTAGCCTTGAAAATTAATCTGTAGATGGAAGCAAGATCCGTGTAAATAAATGAAATATTTACTGAAACATAAATTGTGAAGTGTATATCTAAGTAATGCTTAGGAATAGTTGCTACATGACATATTACAGAATTCAAAGAAATACTTCAAACATGTTTTAAATAAATGCACACATAACCCATAGATAGTTCACTTACCAATAACGAACATTATAGTTGAAATGGTAAAAAATATATACATTTTTTTAAAATAGCTAATTGCCTTGATAATGTGTAGTAGGATCTGTAAGATTTATAAGTATCTCTAAAACTGAAATCACAGATGTCTGGAATGTACAGAATTACTATATTAATCTTAACACTATTTTAATTTAATTTAGAAATGATCGTTCTATAAGGTACTTTGATAAAATCAATACAATATTTTATGACATTAATTACCTTTGTTCATTAGCATAATTATTTAAACATTTAATTGTGTATATTGCTTTATTTAAATAGATATATTCTCTCTTTATATTCAACTGAATCAAATCAGTGTTTCTTTTTTAAGTTTTTTTTAATTATCCATATATTAGTAAAGAGAAATACTGCACTGCACTCATTTTAATTATCTCTTTTACAGTTAAAATCTGTGGAACTTTTTAATTGTTCCAGCCTACTTCTATTTCTAATGATCTTTATATTAGTGTGTGCTTCTCAGTCAGTGTTGTAAAACTATTTCTATTATTGTTACTAGACTCCATTAAAAAATAGTATTTAGGAAAACTGAGTATGCAATGCTGAACACACTTACCTAGGAGTAAATTCCATTGAGTTCAGTGGAACAGGCTCCTGAGGAGACATATATTGAATTCACTGTCAGGAATGAAATAATATACCTTTTGTCGTCTGTATGCTCCACATCTAGTTCCTTGTGTTTCTCCCACTCTTGTTACTTAATTTAGAGCTGATGCATGATCCTGAGGTTTGAAATGTGTGCCCTTCTATATAGAAGGAAACAGTTTAATGCAGAGAATAAAGGTGAAACTAGAACTCTTGCAGTGCATTCAGGCTGCTTTTCTTAATTTAGCGGAGATCACTGGAAAATCTCATTATGATCTATCATGTCTAGTTAAGGGTCTGGCATCTGTTAGTGTGTAGTGTGAATTTTTGACATGTAAGATCTGTATCAGCTTCTTCAGACTCAACATGTCAAGTCTTGTTTGTTGGTTGTTTGGTGGTTATTTTATTTATCTTGGTTTTGTAAAGATATGTTTATGAAGTCAAGATCCAGAATGTTATTCATCCCTTTATGCTTTTCATACAGTCTTCAATAAGGTTCCAATTGGAAACAGATATACTCAAGAGGAAGCACAATAAAAATCAGTGGTTTGATTAAAATATGCCTTTTATTTAGATGCATTCACATGGTAGCATTTGTATATTTTAATGTTTTTCATTGTCCTATCGTTATCTTTGACAAAAAATAAGGGGAGTATTGTTGCCTGCAATGCTTTATCCTCAGGATCAGAATATATATGACTATCTTTTATTTGATTGATGGAATCTTCAAAATGTGACTTTTCACATTAAAGCGGTTTTTTAAAATGATGTTAAAAGAGAGAGAATATCCTGTTATAGCCAACATTTTGTTTTTGATTTAATAGCATGGTGTGTTTGAATATTGATTACTGTGTAAAATAAAAACTATAATACAGTATATTCAAATACGGTTTATGTCATATATATCTAACCCTCAATGTGTGTGAGTCCTGCAAATTAATAATTCTTAACAGTAAAGATGTATGAGATGTGCATTTTATAGTTATGATGTGTGTTTTAGGCTTGTGCAAAGAATTGGAATGATGCGTTGCTATATGAAATCTGCTTCTCATAGCCACCAGCCTTTCAGTGGAAGTGTTATCTGGCCACGAATATGCAGGACCAGAAAAACTCAATCTTCAAGTAGCGATAGTGACATACAGTAGTTTTAAGAAACTGATTCAGAGGGCTACCTCTTGGAGGTGAAACATCTATTTAAAAGACTTACACAAGTCTAGGGTGTATTTGTACTAATGCAGCACTCTCTACTGCATTCTGCTATCCTATTTATTTATTTACAGTATATCCCACCTTTATTATTTTTATAAGTAACTCAAGGCAGTGAATATATTCCATACATCTTCCTCCTCCTATTTTCCTCACAACAAGTCTCTGAACCTAATTCTGCTTCTCTCTCTCTTTCTCTTTCTCTGTATGCAGTGTACTGTTTATTAGTGAATTGGTCCATTGACATATTTATGAAAATTGCTAATAGCTGTTCAGTAGCAATCACAGTTAGGAAGCACTAGTTATGAATTAGGCTTTTTGGTCTCTTTATTTTGTACTTTAAGGGTTTCCATTTACTGTATTATCTGATTATTACATTTGATTTTCTATCTTGACAATCGTAAACATTGTTTCATTTAAAATTTATATGAAGGAATTTCTACAATGTTATTTTGTTTCTAAAACATTCAAGTGCAGAAGAGAACCATAGAGATGTTATTATAGAAAAATTTACTAGCAACAAATTTGTGATATGCAAAATGCCCATGTGTATTCGTTTTTTAATTTATTTTTTTTAATTGAACATATGGCATTCCA
>JANHZU010004121.1:29336-41514 GCA_032468055.1 Acrochordus granulatus | reverse complement strand
CATAAGTGGAAAACATTCAAAACGGTTGTCAATCTTTCCAGGAGTGGACATCCCAGCAAATTCACCCCAAGGTCAGACTGCAATGCTCAGATAAATTACAAACAATCCAAGAGTGACATCTCAGATTCTACAGGCCTCAGTTAGCATGTGAAATGTTAAAGTTCATGACAGTACAGTTTGAAAAAGACTGAACAAGTACGGTTTGTTTGGAAGGGTTGCCAGGAGAAAGCCTCTTCTCTACAAAGAACATGGCAGCGCAGCTTATGTTTGCAAAGTTGCATCTGAACAAATCGCAAGACTTCTGGAAGACTGTCCTTTGGACAGACGAGACCAAAGTGGAGATGTTTGGCCATAATGCACAGTACCAGATTTGGCAAAAAAACAAACACAGCAATTCAGCACAAACATCTCATACTAACCATCAAACATGGTATTGGAGGGCTGATGATTTGGGCTTGTTTTGTAGCCACAGGACCTGGGCATCTTGCAGTCGTTGAGTCAACCATGAACTCCCCTGTATAGCAAAATATTTTAGAGTCAAATGTGAGGCCATCTGTCCAACAGCTAAAGCTTGCTGACATTGGGTCATGTAACATGACAATGATCCCAAGCACTCCAGCAAATCTACAACAGAATGGCTGAAAAAGAAAAGAATGAAGGTGTTGCAATGGCCCAGTCAAAGTCCAGATCTCAATCCGATTGAAATGCTGTGGCAGGACCTCAAGAGAGCTGCGCATAAACAAATATCCAGAAACCTCAATGAACTGAAGCAATGTTGTCAAGAAGAGTGGGCCAACATTCCTCCTCAATGGTGTGAGTGACTGATAAAGTCATATAGAAAACAATTACTTCAAGTTACTGCTGCTAAAAGTGATTCTCCAAGCTATTGTATTTAAGTTAGTTTTTCACACATGCTGTTTCCATTTTGGCTTTCTTTTTGTAAAATCAAAGATGACATGCTATAATATGTCATGTGTCGTTGTTCATCTAAGATTGTATTTACCTACTTTTAAGAACTGCTAATGGACCAGATAATTTTTACTATGTAAAACCATAAAACTCAAAGAGCGTGTGCTTTGTTTTTCACATGACTATGTGTGTGTTTTGCATTTTTCCCCCAAGTGATGTAATCTGTAGTCAGATATTTGGCAGAACATGACTTTTCTTCCCTTAAAATGCTCCTATTAAAGGTCAATTGACTCTGGTGGAAGTTTGGCATTTCTAAAAATCAGGTAAAACGGCACTTCCCATGATTATGGTATTTAAAGGTCTCATTATCCTCATCGTCTTCCTGCTTGCATTTCACCCGATTCTACAGTATTTGTGAGGTAATCCTGGAGAAAAAAAAAAATTCAAATTTGGCTGCATTTGCCACATAATTTATTCGGGATCCAGCTTAATGTCTTATAATAAAGTCATATAATGTATGTTTAAAAATTTCAGTAGAGCTTGCTCTCCTGTGTTGCATTGCAGTGGATTTTATGATTTTGATATGTTTTTTAATATATTACAGATATGTTAATTTAGTATAAAGTTACTATCGTTTGTGGAGATATGGTGGTCAAGTAACTTGTTTTAGAGGTCATTATTTGAATCTAATTGCCTTATCCAATGTCTTCCACTGTTAAGAAATTGGCTCTTCATTGGAACTCAAAATCCATATGCAAATTAATCTGGATATACAGAGTGTATGCAAAATCAGACCTACTGATTAATTACTTTATATAAATTACATTAAATGTTCAAATTGGTTGTCATTTTCTTCAAAATATTTCTTTACTCATTTAGGATATGTCCTCTGAATATTCCTAAGTACAGTAACATTTTCTCTGGAAAAAAAGAATGAACAGAATTAATAAAATGTAATATGATTGGCCTATGCGGTCTGACTTTTAATACACCCTATATATTTAACTACAGAAAAAACAGTGTAGATAAATGAGATGCACATTATCTGCATATGGATTCATATTTAAATAATGCATTAATTTATTTTGCTTCCTTATATAGATTTATAGTGTATTGCCCTGTACTGACAAATTTAACTTGAAAGTAGAGTCTTGGATAGAGGTATTTCCTAGCCAACTGTTTTTACCAACCAAAATCCTTTTAATTTGAAAATACAGGAAATACGTACAAACAAACACAAATTTTAAATTTTAAACAAACACAATTTTCATTTGTGAAAATCCTGTGTATATTGAACAACAACATAAATAAAATCTGTATTTTGGCAAGGGGAAGATCAATATTGGTACTCTTTGGATATTTTTATGCAATATATTTAAAAAAGGGAGTGTTAATTTGTTGGTAAGTATCATTTTTTTTATTGTGAGCAACATTTCATTGCTGTGACATTTGTAAGCTATGACAGAAAAACAGGTACCTTTTTTGTGACTTGCAATATTGTCCCCTATTAATTATTTGAATGGTTTAGAAATTAAAAATACTTTTTTAATTTTATTGCCTTCAGTTTATATCAGAAAGGACATTGCCTAAACATAGTTGTTGAATTAATTCAAATACAATTGTATAGATATCTATTTATTGTGTCTCTATTGTATCTTCTGTTGTTTCTGTCTATAAGTCACATTTTTTTACTGTCTTTCACCAGCTGGGATTATGAAATATTTTGGTGACAGTAAATCCTATAAAGCAAGTTGTTCAATTAAGACTATGAAAATTGAATTTTTGGTTAATAATTATTTTCCTATTTGCCCTGTTCATTTATGAACTATTCCTATTGCTGTTCATTTTGTCTAAGTATGATGATTTGTTATTGTTCAGTTGTGCAGTCGTGTCCGACTAGTTTTGATGATATATGGTATATCTTACAAGCTTATTTTAGTTATTCAAATGCATGCTAAACTGTTGAAGGAACAATGTTTTGATTGCATATTTAATGTTTTCCATATATATTTGCTGTTAAGATCTCACTACAATTTGTTTAAAAGCTAAAAAATGCATTCATACCCATCTCACCTGTTACATGATTAGACCTAAGAATAACAGTATAGTGGATGCAGGAGCCTAAGAGTAAGTAACTTAGCGCTAACCAGAGTTTAGACTGCAGTACCTATAAACTCCACCCAATGTGAAATACAGTGGTACCTCACAAGACGTGAAACTCACAGGACGACCAAAAAAATTTAATAAAATTTATTCTGCTAGATGAGCCACGACTCACATGACGAAGAACCTTTGTGTGATACCTGCACATCATCAGTCAGCGCGCTCTGTATTTTCCTATACTGCCATGTGGCTTACTCGAACGGGTGGCAACACATATGCATTCTGCCTACGCTGCTGTGTGGCTTACTCCGTTACTGTGCGTGTGACTGACCTTGCCAGAATGTACAGCAGGTTGACATTCCTGATCGCAGTGAGCTCCTCTCTCACTGCGTAAACAGGCATTCAAGAGATGGAACTCCTGAGACTTCAGACTCCAGATTCTTCCTCCAGGAAGTCCCCCCCTCCTCTCTCTCATCTAGAGAGAGTCATTTTGTGTGTGTGTTCACGCGCACTTTGAGAATATCCTTCACACCAGCCGGGATCTTCTCAAAGCACGCGTGCACACACAAAAAATAAAGCAGAAATTGTAAATTCCCCCTCGACACCCGGCACTCTTCTCCTCTCACGGAGGCAAGAAACTTTTGCAAACTGCTCACGAAATACACTGAGAGAAAAAGCAGTTTTGTCTCAGCAGCGGTGGCAGCAGATCCTCTGAGCCAGCAGGCCTGTTTAACAATCAAGGCTCTCTCATCCAGCCAGGCTTTGCGGGCATCTGCAGATTTGCCTATGACATACCATGTCATTTATTTACAAAAAGAAAGCCAAAATTGAGAACCATGTGTGAAAAACTAAGTACACCTTTACCGCTTCCATAGGTATAAAGAGGCTAAGTAGCAGCCAAGTGCTGCTAATCAAGTGCCCTTGATCAATTGATTGTGATTACCTCTCTAAAAACCCAAGTTTTAGGAATTTGCTTGTCTCCAGCATTGAGGTGTGTGTTAACATGATGCCAAAGAGTAAAGACATCAGCAATGATCTTAGAGAATCAATTGTTGCCTTCCATCAGTGTGGGAAGGGTATAAGACCATTTCCAAACAATTTAAAGTCCATCATTCTACAGTGAGGAAGATTATTCACAAGTGTAAAACATCCAAGACAGTTGCCAATCTTCCCAGGAGTGGTCATCCCAACAAATTCACCCCAAGGTCAGACTGTGCAATGCTCAGAGAAATTACAAAAATTCTTGAGTGACATCTCAGACTCTACAGGCCTCAGTTAGCATGTGAAATGGTAAAGTTTGTGATAGTACAATGAGAAAAAGACTGAACAGGTATGGTTTATTTGGAAGGTTGCCATGAGAAAGCCTCTTCTCTCTAAAAAGAACATGGCAGCATGGCTTAGGTTTTCGAAGTTGCATCTGAACAAATCAAAAGACTTCTAAAAGACTGTCCTTTGGACAGACAAGATCAAAGTGGAGGTGTTTGGCCATAATGCACAATGCCACGTTGGTGAAAACCAAACACAGAATATCAGCACAAATATACCAACCATCAAGCATGGTGGTGGAGGGGTGATGATTTGGGCTTATTTTGCAGCCACTGGACCTGGGCACCTTGCAGTCATTGAGTTGATCATGAACTCCTCAGTATACCAAAGTATTCTAGAATCAAATGTGAGGCCATCTGTCCAACAGATGAAGCTTGGTCAACATTGGGTCATGCAACAGGACAATGGTCCTAGCACACCAGCAAATCTACAAGTCATTCTACAACAGAATGGCTTGAGAAAGAAAAAAATGAAGGTGTTGCAATGGCCCAATTGCAACCCAGTTGAAATGCTGTGGCGGGACCTCGAGAGCTGTGTATAAACAAATGCCCACAAACCGCAATGAACTGAAGCAATGTTGTAGAGAACAGCAAATTATATAGAGTGGGCCAAATTTCCTCCACAATTATGTGAAAGACTGATAAAGCCATACAGAAAACAATTACTTCAGATTATTGCTGCTAAAGGTGGTTCTACAAGCTACTGAATCATAAAGTGTACTTAGTTTTTCACACATGGCTTCTCCAATCTAGCTTTCTTTTTGTAAAGTAAATTATGATATGGTGTAATATGTCATGTGTTGTTGTTCATCTGAGATTGTATTTGCCTACTTTTAAGAACTGCTAAGGACCAGATGATTTTTACTATGCCCTGATACATAAAGCCATAGAACTCAAAAGAAAGTGTACTTTCTTTTTCATATGATGGTATAGTTGAATATGCAATAAAGAGGAATTAGGGTTTTTCCAGTCTCCAAAGTCATGACTTTCCTTAAAAATATAATCAGTTTTGCTTTCTAGTTGTATGTTCAGATATCTTGACCCCATATATATGATTATGTACCTTCAAAAATAGAATGGAGAAGAGGTAAAAGGAATAAGGAAGAGAAGTAGATTTGTACAAAGGTGAATCAGAAATGGCACCACCATGGCACAGGAGTCCTGCTTTTCCTTGAACCACACTGATCTTTTGCCAATGGTTGAAGTAGCTAAAGAAGTAAAGTAACACTATCAGCAAAGAGGATGAAAGTTGAGGAAGAGAGTTCATTGTCACAACTGTCAGGGAGGAGAGCAAAGTTTGGCATAGAGTTCTAGAGAGGCAGGACAGAGTGGATTCAGACAACCACATTTGTGATGACAGTGACTGTGAAGTAGAAAGATGGCTAATGTCTCAAGAAAAAGCATTCTTAATCATGACTGTATAAGCAAGCCTGACTCTATGTGCATTATTAATAATCTATTAGGCTTATTGTGAAGTGATAGCAGTGATGTATCTAAGGTAGGGCAGCAATCTAATTGGTTGTTTTTTTAGCTTGGCATGTAATAAAATTTGAGTGATGTTAATGAATTATTCATAAATTTACATCCTATATTTACTAATAATTTTTTTCTGTGTGAATTTTACAGTCTGTGTAAATTACTGTGTGATCTTACAGTCAGGGATTATTTCATTGATCGTTTTAAGCCAGGTGAAAGTGCTGACTTGGTTGGATAGCAAGGAGAATGTATGGTATGGTATAAACTGAGAGCCAATATATGGTCCTGTAGCTTCTTGAACTTGATACCGGTTCAGTGCTGTGACAATCAGTTTTGAAATGTCCCAGTATGTTGGTGTATATTATAGTATATTGGTGTATATGCCTGTGTTAGTGGACCCTAGAATTTGTCTATTTTTCTTGTTTCCTGTGCCTTTAACAGGTACAAAAAGAAAAGGTAAGCATGTGGAATTTTTCCTATCTCTTCATGCCTGGAAAATCTTAATGTAGTAAAGTTCAGGTTTCACTTAAAGACCTAGTACACAATGGTGGCACGTTTCCCTTTTGGAAACTTTCATTCTATAAAGTACTTTGGAATTGTGAATAATTGTCAGAGCAATCCTTGGGCCATTGTTAGCAGTTCAACTCAGAAAAGAAGCTGGCATTCACCATAGTATCAGCAGCAATGCATTCAGCTCTTTTTACAGCATAGTGCTTTTTATAGACCATTATCTACGAGCAACTGTGGTCAGGAATGGCAGTGATAAGTCAGCTACCCATATGTCTATGACACATTTTTGTTCAGTAGCTTTAGGTCCAGTACTAAAGGAGGATGCTGTTATTCCTCAAAGTGAGCATTAAAACATTTTGTACAATTCCAAGTAAAGACCGCTGCAGGCATGCTATATAGCCATACTCTTTGCCTGGCTTTTTCACATGTAAGACTTTGTTCATTATTTGTGAAGCCCAATGGAAAAAATATTACTGATTTATGTAGGTGTTATTTTTCAAGTACATAGAGTGTGAATACAATACAAACGAGCAATGGGACTGTTTAAGGGTTCATGCTGAAGTGACTGTGGGGTATTAAAGCATCACAGCTGCAGGGTGGGAATAAAGGGTAGTTTTTTCTTTGGTATTTTGATTTTCTCTCTTGCAAGAGAAAGATGAGTCACACAGGCTTTTGGAGAAGGTTTTCCGTTTATGCTTGGAAAATCATTGGCCAAATGTACAAAGTGGATTGAAAGAAAATATATGTATCAGGGTTGATTTTTTTATGAAGAAAGTTTTATGCTGATTGTATAAGGAGAATGGAAACATAACTTTCTGGTAAAATTCATAGCTCCCAACTGTGCTCCTGTCTGAGGTGGCAATGTGTTAATGATTATGTGGAATCTCTTCTGCTCAAGGGATTCTATCCAGGAGTCTAATGCCTTATTTGGATGAGTGGAAACATCTAGTTTAGAGACAAGTTAAACTGCAATTTATGTCAGCATGGTTTACCATGGCTTGAAAACAGCCTAAGCAGATAATGGTATAAGAAACCTCATAGCCTTTCTCCAGTATAGATTGTAGGGATTTGATGATGAAGATACTCTTCTGTTTTAGATTACAAATTGATGATCTGCATTCTTGGGGATGCCAGATTAAAATGTTTTACAGAGAACTTCAGTTTCTGTGGATTAGACACTTAAATTTGTTGTTCAGATTGTTGATATTCAATTTACTGTAGTTGTTAATATAATACATTTTTAATGAAAAAAAGAATGAAATGCAGGTTCTAGAGAAGCACAAATGGGAATGATAAATAAGGATCTCCTTTCTGGTATAATACTCGAACTATATGTCATCTCTCTATCTCGGTCTCAATCTCTATCCTTTTCTTGTATTGTTTCAATTTTATTAACTATTTTAATAAAATATCTGCCAGTGTTATTGAGGTTTGACTGATATCAGGGTGATATCAGAGAGCAAATGTGTTTCATTCATGTACATTTTCCTAGACCTGGTATTCATTACAAATGAATAGGATTTGTATTTATTCTTGAATAAAAGCCAATAAGTCTACTAGCGTATTTCCTTTTTCCCTATCTCTTCTTTTCATGAACTATGAGCATACCTGAACTTTAGTTCCTGAATTAAAGAATAAACTTATGGGGATGATATTAGAATAAGAGACAGCAATAGAGAAAATTAAGAAAACATGATGTTCACTGACTGTTCAGCTCTTGACTTGGGTTCTTTCTGAGAGTGGGTGGTGAAAAAAATCAAGAAGGCTATTGGGATAGTAGGATCAAAGCCCCACTCATTTTGTATGTGCATTGAGTGCACGCACACACACACATCACATAAAAGGCAGTGCTTCAGTCATTCACTTGCAATCACTACCTTGAATTTGGTATCCTCCTTCCTCTGCCCACCATGAATGCTGATGGATCTAATTCCTGTTCTTTCTTAGTTATTCCAAACTAGTGATATAGTGGAAGAAGCACTGACAGTACTCAAAATGTGTATTCACTTCGTATTTCTAAAGTATCCTATAGTTTAAATTTTACATGAGAGATTTTGCTAGATCAGTACATTACCTTCTGCAAACTGTCTGTTTTTGAATGGCTTGAAGATGAAAATAAAATGGCCAGCTATTAATTCATTTTGAATGAGAAGTTCAGAAACAGTGTACATCATTTCCTTCATATGCTTTGCCAACTTATCTCTCTGAATAATATGTTAATGTGGTTGCTTGAAACATTTAAACATGATATTTGGAAAGAGAAGAGGAAACATACCACAGGCATCATTTTATTATCTGGATTTTTTATAAGATAATCCTGAAGAGAAACCTCTTTTGTTTCTATTTTAAAATGATGATGTCAAGATTGTTGATCAGTTATGAACGGGTATATTAATATGGTACATTATTTTTACAGTGACACCTTTTTATATATGTGATAATATCTACAATTTTTGGGATTAAAGTGCAGAGTTATATTACAATGCGTATGCATTTTAAACTAGATAGGATTGTAGTATTATAGCTAAGCAAATGACTTATGATCTTTTACTACATTATTCCCAAGGAGAGCTAAACGGCATGGGTCTCAAATTCTGATACATATTCCTCCCTCACAGGGAACATATCGTATAAAAAAAACAACAGCAATAACAATAAAAGAACAAGAATTATATTTATTTGAGTGTCCCTAATTTTATGCCTAAAAAATCCAAAAGCCTTAAACTGGCTTAAAAGAAGCATACAAGCACAGTATAGGCAAGACGAAACATTTCAGTCCTGGAAAACTAACCATTTCAGACAGATGGGGAAAATTTCATGTTTGACTGCTTCCAAGTGTGTATGTATGTGTATCTATATATAAAAAAATTAGAAAAGTTTTAATCAGTTTTCAGATAATTCCCTATTTTGGAGTTTCAAATTGATATAATCTAAGAATTTTATGCTTAAAATGCCTTGGGAATGCAGCTCCCAAATGGGTGGTTTGTTTTATTTAAAAGCAGGGCAAGAACAAGAATGTAACACTGTGGAGCAGCTTAAAAATTCTAGTAAACTTAACAAATGTCTAGCTTACAGTTGCAAAGCTGACAGATATTGGGTAGATTTCATAATTAAAATACCATTTACAGATTTCAATTTCTAAAAGAGTTTCTGCAGTTAATACCACATATCTGTCATATTCTGTTTGGTGTGCATTCTTCATTATGAAGGGATTAATTTTTTAGGATAGATTAATAAAGAACAGAAAGAAATGCATATATTCCCCATGTTTTTTATATTTGTTTCAGCTGGAGCTCCATCCAATAAAAGTGAGAGGGAGAAAAACAGTTGTATAATACTTATATAAAGTGAGAAGATGTAACTATCTTGGATTGATTGTGATGGCAATAAATGTTCTGTCGAAAAAATCTAATGACGAGGCATAAAGGAAAGTGTGATTAAAGGCTGTGATTAGCTTCTGCAGGATGGAAAACATTCTCTGTTTTACTTAATTTTTTTAAAAAAAGAACTTCAGAATGAAAAAAAAACAAGAAACTGACATGATGCAAAGCAAAACACCAGCGTTATTTATTTACAACAATACCACGGGGACCTCTGTAGAAAATCTTAGATAGACTGCAGCCTCGTACTTCCTTTGGAAATGTCCCCATCTGTTCAGAAAAAAAAAGTACAGAATGAAACTAGGTGATAGTGAAGAACTTGGAGACAGACAACAATCTCACCTGTTTGGCTTTGAGGACAGGGATGTTTTGTGTTTATCCCCATGGCAACCATTTTGCGAGATTGCCCGTGACATATGATCAAAATCCCCAATGGGCTCACCATCCTCTCTTGCAAGAGATTTGTAAATATCTGTCAAACCAGAATCAAAGGTTTGAAAAAGAGCAATGGCTGAAGATAGAATGGCAGCAATTTACCTGCATGGCTTTAGCAGACTGATATATAGCAAAAATAGGGCAGAATTCAAAAGGTATTATTTATGATTGTTTTTCAGCGTTAAAATCCCCAAATAGAAATTGATTAAAAGCAATTCACAGTAAACCAAAAATAATTCAATAAAACTCTCTGGAAGTTTACATACCTGAAACTGTAAGTCGCTTAAATTCAGGCAGTCAGCAAACCCGATCAGAAATAATATCAGGAACACTTTCAGATACTGTATATCTTTGAAATATTTCAAAAGAAATGTTACCAGCCTTGGCCAAAAAGGAAAAAAAAATGCATAATCGTTCAGCAAAATAACATTTTAATAATGCTTTAATATTTGGAAATACTTCACTGGCAGTTTTCACAGATATCCCACATTGCTTTATCCTTCACCAAATATTTGTACGATTTTTACTTACTTGTTGGACTCCTTAGGTTAAAAATGCTATTCATGTTTATGTGTTAAATAATAATTATTATATGCTTTTTAACCTTTCAGGTGCTTTGAATTATATTTGTAAGATGAGTCTATATTCCGCATATGGAGATATATTACAGCAATAATTTAATTTTGTTAACTAGGAATGTATTTATTACATGAATTTTTATACTATGCAATCCAAATATTCTTATATTTTATAATAAATTGAAATATTTTTCAAATTGAAAATTATAGACAAGTAAAAATAGTATAATACTTCATATCTTTTTAAAATGGTCATTTTTTGTGATATTTGAACTGCTTGCTTCTTGAATATGTGTAACTTAAAATGCCAAATCAAGAAAATGCAGGACCAGGTCAGTTTTATCAATAGAACTGCAGTGTACAGAATTGGTACAATACTGCAGGGATAAAGTTTGTAAATTCTTTATGTTTGATTCTATGTATTGCAAAATTTATGTCATGATACATTTCCTCAGATTTCCTCTGTAAGGTTTATTTGCACTCAAGGCACTGTTATATTGCTTGATGAGAACATGCAAAAGTTGTGTGGAATATAATAAATATTCCGTAATGCTGTGATATTGTGATTTCAAAATCCAAACAACCATAAGATGACCGAAAAAAGATAAAGAAAACTCTTAATTCTTTTTTGGCAATTGAAAAAAGTGGTTCTCTACTTTTTTCAGCCTGAATGTGGTATTCCAAGCATTTTACCTCAAAATCATGAACTTTCAATATATTTTTGATAGTACATCTTAGTTAAAGCAATGTCTTTCTTAGCCCTAAATTATTTTGGCTGTTCCATTCTTATAAAAAACGAATGTGTTTCATTATATTAGGATTGGATAGCTAGCTCGAGAGTAAATGCAAAGTCTGGATTATGAAGGATTATTTTGCACTTTAGTTGCTTAACCAGCTATATAATTATCTTCTAAGCACTTGCAACCAAGCATCTAAGTAATTCTTTCACATTTATGCTAGATGTACAAAAAGGATATGAGTGAAGTTAAAAATCCAAAAATAAATGTCACTATGACGTTTGCAATCAAAGGCACAAGAATGCACATAATCTGCTTGATCATAAAGCAGTAGCTGAAATTAAAACTGGCCTAAGCAGAGAGCAGAAACAAAGAAAATGTGTTGGTTTGTATCACGGGAAAGCCATTTTAACTGGTGAAATAGTAATTTGAAATCAAGTCGAATAACCTAATAGATGCAGGGGATAGAACTACAGTACTTTGAAGAGTAGAATATTTTTTCCCTAAACAGATGAAAATGACATTTTCCTAGAATAACTATGCTAGTACATTCATAAAGAAAAATAGAAAAATTTGTAACTGCAGAAGATTTTTATTAAAACCAAGCAACATGCTACAAAAACAAAGGAAAAATAAAGAAGCAGAAATTGAAGTCTGATTTAAAATTATGGAGAATTAATGAGTTTACACAGTTTTAGTAGCAGTTTGGTTGGTCATAGTACAGG
>JANHZU010004121.1:16830-28357 GCA_032468055.1 Acrochordus granulatus | reverse complement strand
GTAGGGAGGTGACCTGTGATTGTGCCCGTCCTGTGGTAGTACATCCTGTGTTCAAGAGGTCCTCCTTGAACCCAGAAATGTTAGATAGCTATTTCCAGCTATCTCTTTTCAGGGATGGTTGTTGAGATGGTGATTGGTGTGCAGATGAGGAAACGATTATCTAGATTTCTTTCAGTTGGGTTTCAGGCTGGTATTTAGCATGGAGACAATCTTGATTGTGCTTGTAGATGACCAGTAGTAGAGCCACTGGTGTATCTTTCCTTGTGCCCCTTGATTTCTTTATGGCTTTTATATCATCATCTTTATATCATCATCTTTATATCATCATCCAGAGAAACCTGCTCCAATTCTGGGGGTTGAGAATAGGAGACTGTTTTATGGTGGTTCTCTTCTTACTTTTGGGGCAAGTTTCAGTTGGTGTTGGTTGTGAGCGGGAGGTCACTCTCCAGAGCCCTCCTTTGTGGAGTGCCTCAAGGCTTGACTCTCCCTTTATATTCACATAAATGACTGGTGGAGGTCATTTGCTGATTTGGGGTTCAGGATCAGAACTCCAAATCCAATATATATTCAATTATATATTTCATTCAAATTTGGATGTACAAGACCATTAAGGTCCCTGTGCCTGGAGAATGTGTGGGTCTCAATTAGGAGGAACTATTTCCAATTCAAACCTATCAAGACTCCTTGGGCATGAAAATTAGAAATCTATATTTTCCATCTTTAACCTTGGATGGCAAAGCACTTCTCCATTCAAGAGAGGTACACAATTTGGGCTTTATACTGGACTTAACAGCTCCTCTCAGTGAACAAGTGGCAGCTGTGGTCCAGAAGACCTTTCCACAACTTCTTCTGGTGCACCAATTGCATCCTTTCCTAGATTAGGAGATTTCTCAGATTGTGACTCATGTTCTAGTCACCTTATGATTCATGCTTTACATAATGCTTCAGCTGATTTTGAATGGAGCAACTGGGCAGTTATGAACGTGCTCCAGTGTGCCCATGCAGGCCCTGCTTTGCAAGCTTCACTGGTTACCAGTTTGCTTTTGGGTATGATTGAAGATGTAATTATGATCTATAAACCATACATGGTGTAGGGCCTGGTTATTTGAGAGATTGCTTATCTCCTGTGATGTTGGGCCAGCAAATTAAATGCTATAGGGTTAGGGTACACCTCAGTTGGTATTCTGGAAGTATGTCTTTGTTGCAGCACCTCCCTTCTGGAATATAATTCCTCCTGAGATCTGGTTGGTTCCTATTTTGATTGCTTTGGGCTAAGGTGGTTTGAACCTCTTACTGGTATATTATTTGTTTGGGGTTGCTGACCTTCTTTACTGTTTTTATGTTCTGTTTTTTATTTATGCTTGTGATCTTGCTTTTAGGCTGTGAGCTACTCATTGTAGTTGGGTGGTATCTAAGCCAAATTAAGAAAATAAATTTCATGAAATCGAAAGGAAAAGGACACATATGTAAAATTAGCTAAGATCAAACCTCCACAGCTTCTAGACAGGAAAGGGCCACTTTGATAATTTAAAAACAATAGTTGGTGCAAAGAATATCTGCCTGGGGGCTGATCAGCTGTTTGGTGGCTAGTTGAACAGTGGTAGTGATTGAACCCAGGGGATGGTGAGGCCTGGAGGTATTGGAGAAGCTCACCAGCATGTGTTTTGGGGTAGTGTCAGGGAATTTGTTGACTTTCTAAAATATGCCGGTAGACTGCACAAGACTGCTTGGCATGCCATACATGGCATATGGGCCATATGTTTGCTGGCACGGCTTAGACCAATATAATTATACATTTGTACAACTTGTTATCCTTACAAACTATTCTTACTTCCATTATGTTCATGTGTTGGCTTTTAATTCTTTAAGCTCTTCACTTCTGTTTTCTTGTGGCTCTCATCAGCTTCAATCAACTACAAAGTTCCCAGTCCTACTATTTTTCTTGACCCATAACACTTTATTCATATATTTGTTTTGCCATTAAATCCCCAGTCATTCTATGTGAGCAAACATCTCAAATAGTTGTCATGCAGTCTACATTAATCCACATCCCATTCATTCTTGAATCTATCCTGTCTTGTTTTGTCACACACATTTTTAAGGATTTCATTTCTGCAACATTCAGCTTTAATGTTGCTCCTAACATATTCAACTCACATTTTCATACAGCAAGATATGCAAAGCATGCTTTACATATAGCAGAACACATATTGCTCACATTATCCTTTTCTGCCATCTTTCTATATCTTAAAATTTATCCATAAATTTTCCCATCTTCAGTGATCATTCTAACTAGGTACTCTTGATCTAATATATCATGTAATAATTCATTGACTCATTGAAAATTTGACATTTTCCTTGTCAAATGCAACTACCTAGATATTCATTCATGTTCAGATCCATATTGCTCATTGCATCATACAATCTACTGATATTTGCTGCAAATAGTTCTCATGCATTTTTACTTCTGTCATATATCAGTCTCACGACATTCAGCAATCAACGTTCAACTCCATATTCATGCAAATATTCCATAATTCAAGATTATTGTCATACATTTTTGCTAAATCAGAAAATGACCAATGAATTTTTTTTTTCATATTCATACATTTCTTGACCTGCTGAAAAGAGAAAAACATGTGATTTCCACACTTCCTCCCCAGGATAAAGCTGTACATCTATCCTTAAATTCTGACTTTTGTCACTTTTCACTACCTTGCAATCAGAATTCTGCAAAGCACCGACTGAAGCACACTTAAACTACTTCCCAAAGATTTATATCCTCTCCTTCTCCTTTAATATAATGGAAATTAGCATTATTTGAACTACCAGGGACTTGAGTAGACACTTGAATATGTTATACAGCTATTCTATAACCTGATCACATCCATATTTTAACTTTTCCAGTTATAGCATCTATACCAGCAGTCATGTTTCATCATTCTCAAACCATTTATGTTAGCCCTTTGAGGTAGTCTTACATGAAGCATAACCATGAATACTAACTCTATTGTAAAATTACAGTATATGTTTGTTATAGAATTAACAATCTTGCAAGACTGAAAGTATTCTCCCCTTCTTTCTTTTTATTCTACGTGGGGAGGCTTCCTCCTGAAATGCTTTCTATACTCTCCCCCTCTCCTTCTATGGACTGAAATATATTTTACATGCTGGTTATCCAGGCAGATGCTCTGACTCCTGTTTCACAAGATCATTCCCACATACCTTTACAATTTATAACTTCATTTTCATAAGTTATTTCTCCTTGAACACTAAACTGATAGCAGTCTTAAGTGATCATAATAGAGAGAAGGTTTTTAAAGTAAAGCATTCTATAGTCTAGGAGTGATATATGGGAAGATCTGCCCAATATATGGGTTTGTGAAAGCAGAAACAGTTCCAGAAAAGCCTTTTCTACAGATTTAATGACTCAACAGGTTCAGAAGGGGAGGGACAAACAGGTGGTCCAGAGATAGCTATCATTCCAGTTTACATGTATACATGTGGGAAGATGGCTTTTGGAAGGTAAACCAGTCAAAGACCAGAAACTGGCAAATGAGTGATGAGTGAGGGATATCTAAAAGGGAAATTAGAGAAATTCCAACAACCGATAAATGTCACCATTATCATTTTATTGTGATTTTTTTCTTAATTTTTACTGAAGTCTGGTATATAAATTTTCACAGTGAATAACCTGTACAAACAAGCAGTCTAAATCTTGTCCTATCAAATTTGGAGTTATCTGATGGAGTAGTATGTATTATGGAATGTTGGCAAATCAGTGGCCATGAGAGGCAAATATTATTTTATATAGACTCACTATTTCTTTATAACAAATGCATGTATAGAAATGACAACCATAAATTATTAGATAGACCAGAGGCCTACAATTAAAGTCAAAGGTAAAGGTAGAGTTTTCCCTTTCAGTCATGCCTGACTCTAGGGGGTGCTGCTCATTGCTGTTTCATAGCTAAAGAATAGCATTGACCGAAGACACTTCTGTGGTCACATGGCCAGCATAACTGTATGCCAAGGCGCGCAGAATGCTGTTACCTTCCCACCAATTTAGGTGGTAACTATTTATCTGCTTGTATTTTTACATGTTTTCCAACTGCTAGGTTGGCAGGAGCTGGGGTGAATAATGGTTGCTCATCCCATTATGCGGTGCCTGGGTCTTGAACTTGGGCTGATGACCTTCCAGTTGACAAGCCCAGCATCTTGACCACGAGGCCACTGCTACATTATTTGAGTTTAATTGACTAAATTCAGTCCTCATTTACTATGCGATCCATGAGTTCCATGCAGTTGCTATGATTTGCTTCCTTTTATTCTCATTTTTCAGATATTTGCTGCTATGTTTCATTGGTTCCTCTTTCTACAAAGTCTAGACATCTGAAGCTACTTCCTACTGTCTTCCATGGGACCAAAACCCATCCAGTTTTATAATACTTGCTTATTTCTGAGCATCCACACTCCTGAGATAATTCCTTTTAGCTTCTGTGAATTATTTTCCTGTAGTCAAGTTAAACTTTCCCTTTTTTCAGCAACTACACAGTTGTCACCATTTCATAATTGAGCTTTATTTCTCATACTGTATTTGAAGAATAAATGAAAATTAAGCTGCCCAGCTAGTGACTGGTACATAGTCACTGTTCTGTTTATAGCAGGGAATAAGTAACATTGGGTCTATTTGTGGTAATTATGTAGAATTACTGAATTACTGTCAATTTATTTATTTCATTAATATACTCTGCAGTAGCTAAGCCCTATGAGTAATTTACAAAATAAAATTTATAATCTTAAATATAAGAACATATCCTACTGTGATATCTTGGAAGACATGGTGATAAACACTGGGATTTATTTGTATAGAATTATTACAAACAGTCAATAGCCCAAGTTTGTGTACATTTTGAAAAAAGATTGAGAATTCTGTTCCTTCAATGATGTACTGGAGAACCTCAGAGGAATTAGGGAAGGGAAGAGAAAAATAATTCTTTTTTTACTGTAAACTGATAGTCCAAATAGGACTTAGCAAGAAGTTGGTACTCAGCTTGTCAGTGAAAAAAAATTAACCTGTTGAACTGGTATACAAATGTGTATACAGTTCATAAGAGTAAAAAGAAGAGGAAATGACTCTGACTACACTATAGCAGACTCTCCCATCACGGGGCCCTTAATCTCTGATTAGCATTCCTGGGTTGCAAGGTAATAATCTTTTGAATGACTTCCCTAATCAACTTAACCTTTGTTTTACACAGACACATACTCACATGGTTTTTTTTATTTGTTTGTATGTGTGTGGCAACACTCTTCTGCTTGTTAACAGATGTACCTCTGAGATGGATCTCATTTTGAGAGCTATCGTTCAATTTGTTACTAGTATTCCATTGCCTAGTGCTTTGGTGTTCTGAAAATTGGTTTGTAAATAATGAAAAGTGACTGCTGTTTTTATGTGGCATTATTTACAAGAAAAATTCAACTTTCCTGCATTTGTAATCTTTGAATGGCAACTATAATTCCTGCCAACCAGTTTTCTAGGAAGCGTACTGAAATTTTTCTGCTAGTTTTGCAGTTTAAATGCCAGAATTAAAGATCTGTTAAGTGAGAAGGTCTGGCTTATTTGTGCTACTAATCTATAATGTGAGATAGCCATGTCTAATCCTTCTTGATTTGTGAAAAAAATTGGGTAATCTAATTCAAGCAGTAGATTCTCTGTAATGTTAGACTTGGTTCCAACTCCTGTACATATTAATGTATAACTGTAGGATTTCTGAATTTTAATAGGTAATATCTTATTCCTATCTATAATACATAATATACTGTTATTACTTTTTAATATCCTTACTGCCTATTTTAAAAAGAGAAAATTGCTTATTCTGTATAAATGTAGCAATCTAAAACATTCTGTTACGGTGGAGAATAGTTATTTATATGCTTTCCTTGATTCATTTTTGAAACTGTGGAAGTTGTACAAATAATTATCTTATCACCATTGATATATTACAACGGCTGAGGATCTCATCTACCACTTAGGAATTCTCTAATTGGAATCTTGCTTTGACCATCAATAAGTTGTATGGATAATCTGATCAATAAATTGTATAGATAATCTAATCAAGTCATCTTTTAAACCTCTGCCTATTCCTTTCTTCCATTTTGAGATAAATGTCCTATTTTATAATTTTTCAGCAATAGTAGTTCAACAATAATTTCAATACGCAGAACACTTTTAATGCTAGAAGCAGCCATCATGATGATCATCATGATCATCATCATGATCATCACTTTTTTAGCAAGTAGCAAATTGCAAAAAGAATTAGTTTCAATTCAAAGTTTAGATATTTACCAACTGGTAGCAAAATAATGTTAGCATTTGTAAGGACCGAAGTTGGAATGACAGGAAGCAGCAGTTCGGGTTAATTTAAATAAAACTGTCACTTAAACATTGACAAAGTGTCTTTCAATCTCAAGGTTGGGAAAAAGCCTGGAATTTATTTGTTTTTTATTTTTTATTTAATTTATATGGTGCTCATCTTGCAGTTTGAGGCAGAACCCATATATAGCTCTATTTCTGTATTTTGCAGTATAAAGTTCTTCTCTGTCTGGAGAATTGAGATCTGTTGCCATGCCTAGCATGGCTGAATGCCCCAGCATAGGTAGCTGCGTGCATACCTTCTTCTACATAGACCTCAGTCCATTGTTGCAATTAACTCATAGTTTAATGCTGAATTGAATTTGATTGAGGGAATTGAATCAATTAAAATAAATCTGTGAAGTACTCTAACATAAGATTATATACAGTGTATATACTACACTGAACATCTGTAATGAAGTTTTTAGCTTAATCTGTGTTAATCAGGCAGATGAGCAAGCAATCTTTGTTCATTCTTTATTTTCATTTGGCAGTTGCTTTATTAGAAACTTGAATGGATCCTATGAAAATATATTCTGAATGTTATACTGTTGAGAGCATATAGAATTTTAACCACGGATCAGCAAAATGTCTGTGTTTTGACTTATTTTTAGGACAGTTTTGGAAAATCATGTTGGAATGATTTTTGTAACCTATGTTTTTTAAAAAAATAAATAATATATTTTCACAAACCTTAAGCTATTAAACTGAAACTTCCAGTATTTATTTTCAAATGTAATATAAATAAAACCTGGTTCTTCCATTCTGCACAAAGTTAGAGTATAGTAAAGACAGACTAAGTTTCCCATAGGTTGGTAGAATATAAACTACTTGTATTATGCAAGTATTTCTTGCTTATTTTCCTTTCCAAAAATATGCTAATGTAAGTTAACTAATAAGAAAAAAAATCTTATAGTATGATCTTCATTCAAAAAGCATATATTTGCAATAATGTTGTATGTATAACATTTTACTGCGGTTGCATAAACACAAGAAAATGAGCGATGTTACTTTTGATGCATCCTTTGTGGGCAGATCACTTGTCATCATTCAACAGATTTATCTTTGAATCTGTTTATTAATTTTTAAGAGCAAACTATCTGCTATTTCATCAGACTCAAAAATAATTTCAGGTTTAGGTTAGTGGTCTGTAGAAAAGCACCAATTTCAACATTGCTTTTAGAAGCATGTTAGTTGTCAACAGGTCTAAAACAGCAAAAGAAAAGCTCAGTTAGAATGCAAATGGGCATAAATATTAAGAGATGCTTTTGAATACAGAAATGTAAACACAAGGGATGCACAAAATTCTGATAAACTGAGGTGGAATCCAACGTTTCTTGCATGAGTGACTATATAATGTGGCGATAACTGTGAGAAAAGAAGAGCCCAGCATCTAAGACCCAACACAATGGAAATGCAATGAATCGGAATGCCTCACAGATCATAGCGGAATCAGAATTTCCAGCACGGAAAATCTTTTCATGGTGAATTAAGTGGTGGAGGAAGAAAAATGGTGATTGAAAAAAGGTAGGCACACATCAGAAATATGGGGCTCAGGGCTCACTGCTGAAGATTTAAGAACTTCAGCTAAAGCTATGCAGAATAGAATGTGGAAAATTGAATTTACTAAACAATTAAGCATTGAATTAATCTACATCCTGCACAGTAGAGAAGTGGGGGAGTAAACCAAATGGCTCAGAATAAATCAGTGGAGCTCATTAAAAGATAGTGAATATTTCAGGTCTGTTGTCACATAAAGGAGGACAGGCTATCCACAGCATATAGCGTGGCATATAATTCTTTATTTCTGAGCCACCCTTTTCTTTGAATAGCATCGTACTTTTAATCATATTAATGAACACTTCTGCTGAGGTTATGGTGGTGGTTCAATATTTTACCTTGTTATCTGTGGCTTTTCTATTAATTACAAGTCAGATCACTAGTCAACAATAGTAGTCAGGAGCAACATAAATAGCATGAGTGCACCCTGGAGATGTAACTCTGAGGATCTGATGCATCCTGGAGCTCCCATGGGTTCTTGCAACCTCCCACATGCTTTGCTAGCCTTTTCTTCAATTACAGTTAATGCAATAGTTTGCCATTTTCTCTTTCTAATTATATTTTCAAGTGGGATTTGTAGCACATAGAAAAACATCCTCCTTTTACATGTTGAGGCACCAGGGCTTTGTGCCTGGCATTGTCTGTCCCCTGGGTGCTGTACCATTCTTTCTGCAGAGCTCTGAATAAACAAGTCCCCCTTTTAAAGCTGCAGTTGTACAAACTGGAAATTTATGCATTAACTGTTTGCATTCTGAGCATGTGTCCCAGATTTCCTCTCACTGCATTCTTATGCTGGTATGCTGCAAACAATTTTGTTTGTCAGAGGGGATTTCTTTTCAGAATTTGCACATCAGTGTTTCAATTACTGGATCAATGAACAATTTTGGTTTTCACAGTTTGGGTAGCAGAAGAATTAAAGTACATTGTGGGATTTTTCCAGGTCTTGTATTTAATTGTGAGGGTTCAGTTTATCCATAACACATACATGTGTGTGAGTGTATGGGTATACCAATCTTGAAAAAAAATGGAAAAGGGTATTTTAATAGGTTAGAAAGCTATTTTACAGTGTTTTCCCCCCTAAACCTGTATTTTATTGCCCAAAGTACAAGTTTTTGAATATTTTCCTTAAAGATGCTTGCTTTGGGAACAAACAACACATGATGGGAGGCACTCACTTTTGATTTTGGGTTAATTGATATATACAGTAGAGTGCAAATGTTATGTTTATGTAATAAGATATGTAAATGAAGGTGGATGAAACTCTATTTAATTTCTTCTCTATCCTTCCTTGCAAGCACTTTTGCTCTCAGTTAATCTACATTTAGTGTCAGAGTGTTTGTGAAGAAACCTCAAGTAGCAGAGAATGAAGGATGGGGTTTCACTCTTCTTATCTGACTGCTTCCATTGTGTAAAAGCAGATTTTGTCTATTTCGTTCTTGGAAATAGGGAAAAGGAACAATTTTGGTTTTGACAGCCTTGTCATATCTATTTCTACCATTTAAATTCTGTTTGACCTGGTAGTCTAAAGTTTATATTTTAATTAATACTAACATAATGTCATTAAAATAGTTCTTGATTATTTATGATAGAAATATAGTGGTTGAATCTTTTATTTATTTTTTCTATCGACTATCTGTGGACAATATCACAACACAGTAAATAATGCATACTCACAAATATATAGATGTCCACTGAGTCACTGGTGTTTTTAACAGCTTCATACTAAAAGCTAATTGAAACAATTTCTGGAGATAATGGAAGATGGGAGGATTGTTGCCATGATTGTTTTCTGTAAGAATTTAATTCAAACCCAATTTTTCCTATCTGAGTGTAATTTTTAATGTGCTCAATGATAAGAAGCAACATCTGTTTTCTGTTCAATACTACAAAAATGTTCTATAGTGTATGGAGCTGAGTATGTAAAATGCATATGAAGCCATGGTTGCTCTAATTTATTTTTTATTTTAAAGCTTGGCTCTATTACCCACATACCATGCAGCAGGCATCTGACACACAATACTAAGCGTGCTAAATCTGATTCCAAATTATATCTTTACATTTTCTTATGTTTGTTGTATAAGATTGAATTATACAAATTATTTTGTGCTAATTTCTCCTTTTCCAACAAGTTAAGATAATTCTTCTTTAAAATAGACAATGCTGTATAAAGTATAATATGTTTTTACTTTTTATTTTGGTCATCTCCAGAAACTTACCCATGTTGTATATTGTTTTTTCTATGCTGTGGGATCTGTCATTTGTTATTTAATAATTAGTTTAATTTCCATTCAGCAGCCTTCCTGGAACAGAGATCATGATGACACAGCGTCAACACGATCAGGAGGAACGCCAGGGCCCTCCAGCGGGGGGCACACGTCACATAGTGGGGACAATAGCAGTGAACAAGGTAGGAACTTTATTCTAAATCTTGGTACTTTTAGGGTTCAAGTATCTATCACACTAATTTCAATGTTTTAGAAATAAAGTTCATAATATTTGAATTTAAATCTGATATGGCAACAAGTAAAAAGGCTTGCTTGTATTCCTAGAGGTAAATACCTACTGTTCAAACTGGCCCTCATCACCAAGGTTGTTTTGAGATGGAGCGTTTATTGTGCAATTATTGTTCCTTACTCATGGAAAATATTTCTAAGGAGGGGGTTCACCAGCCTTGCTCAACATCTATTAAGGTGATAAAGATGAAATATGTAGCTCCAGAGTGTATTTTGAACAGTATTGCTAGATCCCCTATACCTGGTTCCTGGAACAGGAACATATATGTTTGGAACACAGGTTCTCTTTTCAGTGATATAGATAGTAAATTACAAGAGGGCCATCATATAAGATGCAGATAATTTACAAATCAGAATATTTACATTCTCAGCATAGTTTTCTTTTAAATTGTAAAACATAGCTCACTATTCGGGATATAATAATTCGGACTTGCAAAATGGAAGCTTGTCTGTCTGTCCGTCCATCCATCCACCCAGGCTCACTTTTATATATCCACCTTTTACTTTCTCCTATGATTCTCTCTTCAAAGTTTTACCTTGCTTGAAGAGGGAGAAATTGTGCTTGTCCTTGTGGACGTTCCATGCAGAACTCAATTCAGATTTGAAAGTAGTCCACCATTTGTTTCTTTTTTCATTTTACTGATGTTGTTCTATCATAATAATTGACAGAAAATATCCAGTACAGGCAAAAGGAGAGTGAAATTGGAGAATATTTTATCTAAATATTTAGTGCATGAGGAAACATTAAAATTACACAGCATATAAGTATATATAGTTATGCTTAGTCCTTCCCATTTTCTGCTTGTTTTATAAGATTACTTTGTTTCAGAGCCAAATTAATGGTTCATTGAAGAAGAAAGAGATGGATCTTTGCTTGTTATAAGTATTTGGAGTTGCACATCTAATGTGTCATTCGTTATTTTTTAAAAAACAACAACACTGTTTTCACAAACCAAAAAGTACATTTTTAAAATTTCTGCAAAATCTAACTGCAGCTGATTTCATATTAATTAGATGCAGTTGAGTTTATAAGAGAGCT
>JANHZU010004120.1:89593-107416 GCA_032468055.1 Acrochordus granulatus | reverse complement strand
TTCTTGATCAGCACCTTAACCACTACACCATGCTGTTGCCTCAAAACTTTGTTAAATCTTCAGCTAGAAAAAGAGCTGTCATGAGGAGGAGGAAGAACAGAGAAGCGTGCTGACAGTCCCAGGTCTGGAATGTTTAGCTTACGATCCACTCTGGATTGAACTGGTTAAATTCAGATTAATTTGTGCTGCCACTCTTTTTTTCTCCTGAAAAGAGAAACCCCCTTTTTTTCCCTGTGTCTCTGAGGACAGATCAACTGCTTTAATGACAACAGATGTGTAACCTGGTTCAGTGAAGGGAAGCTTAGCTAGGACTGTGGCCCCTTTCAGCACAATGAAGCTTCTTGTAAGCAACAGGACAGCACAGGATCAGGCTACTTCCAAAGTTTTATCATAGCTATGTTTCTAATTAGTAATCTTTACTTCACTTGGAACCTCTTGAGTATGTTTAGGTCATTTGTTGCTGAAAAGATGAAGTGCCTGAAATCTATTTCACCTTCACTGGGCATTATCCATTCCATTCAGCTCTGGTTTTTGGGCTAACATGATGGGAGGAGCATAAGAAAGTGTGTGTGTGTGTCGCTTTAACTAGATCTTGCTTCTTTCAAGTCTTTCCTGGACTTGAGCTAATTATGTACCATCCTCCCTTTAATTTTGCCTAGATTTATCAGCCTGCACAATGAAATTAATTAACTCAGTTCACACACCCCAGGAGGATGAAGGCAGAATCTAATCCAGTTCCCAGACCAGCCAATGTCTTTTCCTCACAATAATTACAAGTCAAGAGGAGCCAGGATTCAAGAATGGTGTTTTCAACTACTGGTTTCCCTCCCAAAAATGTAATCAGTGGGCTTAATTCTCCTTGGGACTTCAATCTGCAAGTCAGTAACATTGTGATAAACAAAAATCATATCAAGTGTCCCTTGAATTGTGTTGGATTCCTTGTGACTGTAAATGAACCTATGTACTTTTCTTGGCAACAATGCAAAAAGGGCTTGCAGTGGCCTTCTGGAATGGTCTTTGACTTCCCATTCTAGCCTGTAAGAGTGATTTTTTCCAAGGGGTCTCCCAACCAAAAGCTAACAGGGTCCAACTCTGCTCCCACATACTGTATACACACCAAAGGAAAGATAAGACTGGGCAATATGATAACGTGGTCTAAGCTTAATTCATTTTTTTTAAATTAGCTATTTTTAAAATGTATTTATAATGAGATACAATTTAGGTAATGTTTTGTTTTTAGCTTTGTTTATTTTTTTATGTGTTAGAAGTTGGTTGTTTCTTTTGTGGGCAGACATTTTTTTCTTTGTCTTTTTTTTTCTTCCTAGGTAATTTAACATATAGTTTTTTTGTTTTTCTTTAAAAATCTGTTCCCTTTATTTTACTGAATAGTATTTTACATAATTGGTTAGGATTGTATTTCAAAGAATATAGTCTTTTATATTTTAGTTATATTGCTATTTACAGTATATATACTATTATAAAGTAATAAATAAGTTTTTACTTTTTCTACTTTTTTTTAAGTTGGAAAGGGACAATTTAGACTATGAAATCTATACCTTGTTCAGCGCAGAAATCCAAAATGAATATGAGCTGGGCTGAAGCAAGGAGAATCTTCCATTGCTTTTCTGGATAACAAGTTCTATTGTCAAACTGTTCTTAATATTTTCTAACTTTTTGCCAGACTCTTGTGCTGAAACTTAAATCCATGAATTTATGTCCTGCATACTCCAACAAGAAAGCAGGCCTTGGCCTTCTCTGGGATAGATATCCTTTCAGGTATTTGAACTGTACTACTATATTCCCTCTCAGCCTTGATTTTTCAGAGCTAAATATTGTCAACTTAGTCTCTAGATCATCTTTATTGACTTTCTCCAAATCCTTCTTAAAATGTGATGCCCAGAACTGGACACAGAATTTAAGGAGAGGCCTGAGTAAAGCAAAACAGAGTGGAACATGGCATATGGGATTTGAAAGAGAGACATTTATTTGCTTGGCTTAAAATTTTACTTGCTTCCTTTGCAACCCCACCATACTGCCAGCTCATATTCATTTTGCAATTAATTTTCTTCCTAAGTCTTTTTCCCAAAGTAGTTGTCAAGCCAGCTATTTCCTCATTCTATACATGTTCATGTGATGAATCATGTGATTTCTGTTTCTTAAGTGAAGAACTTTACTCTGTAAAACTTGTTATTTTTAGCCCACTTATCCAACCTATCAAGTTTATTTCTGTCTTCTAGGGTTATTAGCTATCCCACTCAATTCTGCATAATGTGAATTATGATAAGTATTCCCTCTACCTCTTCAGCTAACTGGTACAACTACTAATGATTAGAGAACACAGGATCGAACTTTGTGGCATTCTAGTTAGACTGTGAAATACCATGGATGAATACTGTTTGAATACCTCTTTCTCTCTTACACATCCATGTACACACAGAGAGACTTCTGTAGGACAAGCTTTATACTTACAATCCAATTTAATGAAATCTGAATTTTGTGTGTTTGTGGTGTTTGTACAGTCCTTCAGAACAGGAGAGTCTTAAGAGCAGTAACTTCAAATGTTTAAAGTTCTTGTAATTGTGTTAGGATTCTGTTGCTGCTTCAGACAGATGTGGAGGAAAATATAATCTGATGCCCTTCTCATGTATCAAATTATTACCGTGATTATAGCATTGGGATTTGTTATCTCTTAACATGAATTATATGGTGGAAAAGGTTTTCCATGCATATAGTACTACTGGAAATTTTGCCATTAGTTTAAGAATTAATCTGGAAGTGGTGTGTCTCTCCATTATGTTGTTGTCCTATCAGGTGGTGATTAAAGGATAGAGCCACTTTCCTGTCATCACTAATGTTAACAAGATGCTTACTCTAAAAGGGTAGCAACAACAAATTCTTGCTATGTTTTCTCCTTGATAATAGGTATAAGCCATTTCTTATGGTCATTGACACCGACACAAATTAAAGGCTGGCAGAAATGGCCATTAATTATCAAATTTATATGCCACCCATCTCCCAAATAGCAACTCTGGGCGGCTTACGGTGCTACAAATAGTCTTATAAAATGATTGAAATGTTAAAAACCTTAAGACGTTAAACAACAAATACGTAAATATACAAATATAAGTAAACTGCATTACCAGTGTCCCCATGTTAGCTTTTTAGCTTCATTCTTAGAATGTTGAGTAGTTTTCTCCAACCAAGTACTTCCATTTATATTTGGGCTAAGCTTTCATAAATATCATCATAAATATTATCATTATGGCAAACTGATGGGAATTGTGGAATATACAAGTCAACTCTTGGAAGAGTACCATATTGGAAAAGAATAAGTTGAGACAACATGTTGTACCACAGGTTTGTTTATTGAATGGTATGTTGTGTTCAACCATCATAGCTGTTGAGCTCTGCCAATTGTAGTTTTTTGAATAAATCTTGGTAAATCAAATTGATTTAATAAGTGTGAAAATAGCTAGTGGTATTTCAGTGGGCCTAATGTAGTCTCTCTGAACTTCAACACAATGGATGGATGCCTTCTTTGATGTAGAGAATGAGGAGAATTCTCAAATGGGGTTGTCAGCTGTTTTTTAAGACTTAAAATGGCTCAAGAACTTTGTATAATGAATTTTGCACATACTAGCAAGTTGCATTTCTACACACATGCTACAAATGGGTTAGAGTGAATACAAAGTAGCACCCATCAAGAAATTAGTCATAACATAGGAATGTTGAATGATGAAACTAAATCTCATTTAGTATCTTTGATACATTCTCTGGTTAGAATAAAAAATATGTTGACTTGTTTAATGATACTTGACTAAATAAACCATGACAGGTTTATGTAACATAGCCAAGCCATAAACCTAGTGTTTATAAGCCATAATGGCCAAGGAACTAAGTCCATAGATAATTTGGTTAATGTATGCCAAACCAATATGTGATTTGATTTTGGCTTAAATGATGTGTGAACCCAGCCATTGTTTACAGTCTAACTTGTATGGACAAGTATAATTTATTCAAACATAATTAAATCATAACTTGGAACAATGAATGTATGAACAGCCCTTGAAAGAATCTAAGTCAATAAACTAGAGATTTTGATAAAATCAGAAATGGCAAAAAATTATTTCTTTATATTTTGATCATTTGTCTTGACTTTATGGGATTATGAAATAATTTACTTAAGTACTCCTTACTACAGTTTTCAGATAGTTTAACCAAAGCCTGTTTAAAAATGCATTTAGGTTTGAAACATTTGGGAGGAAAACTTGAAACTTTAAAAGATGCTTTAATAACATCCTTGCTTAGTAGCAAAATTAAGCAAAATTTTGTTCTGCAAATAATCTAAAAGCATACTGTAGTATTTTATAAAAATGAGTGAACAGTTTAATTGTGGATAAAGTTGTTACTTTTTTCCATGGATAAAGGTGCATGCCTGATTATTTTTTTCCTATTACAGGAATTTCTACATTAGGCATACTGTTTGTCTACAGGCCACATAATGTGAAGAGAGGACTCATTGGAAAACATTGTGATGCTGGGAAAAATAAAAGGCAAAAGGAGAAGGGCAAGGCAGAAGATGAAGTGGCAAGACAGCATAGTCAAGGAGGTGGGCATGGGTTTGGGCAGACTCCGGAAGACAGAGGAGGACAGGGAGGCCTGGTGTGCTGCACTCTATGGGGTCCTGGAGATTTGGACATGACTTTATGACAAAATAACAACATGTCTACAGGCTTTCAATCAAAAGGGGGAATAACTGAAAATCTTTAAAAGTTGATGTAATCCCAAATTTAAATGTTTCAATCAAAGTCCTGTTCTCTGCTCTGAAGGGTATTCTGGATGGCTTTATATAACATGCTAAGCCAAAACTAAACAACTCATTTTATAGTTTAATGTGATGGGTTAACTCATCCAATTATGGATTGTTCAGTAAATTGTGTTTAAATAAGTAATGGCTCAGTATGTATGTTAATCCAAGCATTTACGAATGGTGCTTATCTAGGCTTTTAAATATCCATTCTTCTAATCTCCTAGCCACAAGCAAAACTAGATATTGGACTGGTGGCTCCATTCATAACAGTCCTTATAAGCATAATAGTCCTCATTAATTTGCAGCTTAGTCTAAAAAAAAGACTTGTAGCAAAAATCAAATAGGCAAATCTCAGGTTCTTGAAAGCAAGCTGAGATAAAATTTAAGAAGTAAATGGGCCTACATTGCAACTTATAAATACAGATCCTCTTCAATCCTGTCCTTACATAAACTCAGTTTTATTCATATTTTTTTAAGTACCTCTAAATTTTTAAAGATATGAACCGATACTGATGAATTCCCATCTTATGCAAAAAATGGTTATTCAGGGTTACAGAACAAGTATAAAAATTCTGTAGCACTAGACAGAGAAATTCTGTTGTGTTAGTAATTAATTTTATGAAACAATTTGCTTTAGTCATTTTTTTTCAATTAAATCAGAAATTATTTCAGGAGGAATATTGTAGTCTTACGCTTGTTTAGCTAAGAGGTAGCTAAGAAGTATATTTGACTGTTTCACCTTTCATTACACAAAATATTTTCTAGCAATCTCACTGGTTTATCATACTTCCATTAAATTGTAAGCAGTTTTAACCAGGAAACATATCTCATTAGCTGTTCAGTAGTAGATACTGCTAAGTAAGTAGGTAGGGTGTGTGTGTCCTGACCTTGATAAATTGGTGCTAGATTTCTGAGAAACTTTCCACCAGAGTTCTCTGCCCCAAAATTGGTAAAGAATTTAAAAAAGTCACTTGTGCCAACTCCAATTATAATATCCACTCACAACAGCTGAAGAGCCATTTTTAAAAAAGGAAAAATGCCTTTATAAAAACAGTTGTGCTAAAAACTTCTCATAACCTCTGTCCTCAGGTATTTTGCATTATGTTCCTTGGCTGGGAGATGGTATTGCCATAGTCAATCTCTCCTGAAGAGTGCCAGAGTTGAGAAAGCTAGCTTTTTTTTAAAAAAAAAATCCAGACTCCTGGATAACTCTCTTCTCTGGGAGGTATGTAGGTAGAATAGCATCTTTGGTTCAGGTTCCTCACCGAATGATGGCCAAAGACCTTATTTGATAGTATCAGATTATGTTTGATGCTGGAAATAATATGTTGCTTTTAATGATATTTATTTCTTCTGTTCAGTTGTGTCCAAGTCTTGGAGACTGCTAGGATAAGTCCCTGCGGGGTTTATTTGGCAAGATTTTTCAGAAATGGTTTGACATTGCCTCCTTCCTAAGGCTGACAGTAAGTGATGGCCCAAGGTCACTCAGCTGACTTTGTGCTTAAGGAAGGACTAGAACTCATACTCTTCCAGTTTCTAGACTAATGCCTTTGCCTTTTTCTCCATGACTCTACCTAATTACTTAATGGCTGTCCAGGTTAGTAATAGTACTAATATTATTACTAATACATCTTGTAGTAACAAATTCTACAGGTTAACTGTTCACAGTATGGAGGCTGTTGCTTTCCTTGTTCACAGCCTTCAATTTTTCAGTTTCATTTAAATATTATGAAATAAATGCTTTTCACTCAATTGTTGCTCAACATTTTTCAGAATTAAGAAGTTCCATAGGTAATCATCTTTATAGGCTACATAGTTGCCAAAGATGATTTAAAGCCCCGTGTGTGAAGTCAACTTGTTTGCTGAAACGGCAATATTACTTCCAAATTATATCCACTGCAATATTCAAGTCCCGGAAGCCTGAGGTTGAGGATAATTTAGGGCAGAGTTTATGACTTTGCTAACATATAAATGTTTGATATAATTTTGAAGTAAGGTTGCTCATATAGGTAGGTCTGCTGCTTAATAAAAACATTCCTAGATGCTTTCTAGTGTGCCAGGATAGAAAAAACTCCAATAGCAGAGAATATACATAGCTCAAGACTGAACTGTGGAGTCCTTGGTGTTCCCGAAGCTTAGCTGCTTGGTCTCTTCTTGTGGGGACATGGCTCCCCTTCTTGGGTGAGGCGACCCTAGAGGAAAATTCACTGGTCTACTGTTTGAATATTTTGTTAAAGAAGCACACAACTACAGCAACTATATTAAACTTTCACTTGATTCATTCAGACTCCTTGATAACTCTTACTTATGTGTGAAACAATACCATCAAGTTTAATGGGACTGACTTCTTAATGAATACAGTACATCAAGAATTTACACTCTTTATAGCCAAATGTGACCAGGAGCAAGGTAGTTTTCCATTGCTGCCGCCGTTAAATCTTTTTGATTTGGGAGTTCATCTTAATGAAAGAGAACTTGAAAATCCTCTCTGCGATATTCCTTCATGCATTCTTCGCTTTGATATGTTCCATTCGTTTTACCATTATTTCTGATGAATCCAGCTGAATCCGTCCTGCACCGCGGGGCTAAGTGCGGCCGAGCGCGCCTCTCCCGCGGGGTCCGCGCAGGGCCGCAGCCGGGCGAGCAGGAGAGGAAGTCGGACCTTCCAGAGGGGAGGGGGCACCTTCCCCGAGGCCCGGCCTGAGGAGCCTGGCCGGCGAGCCAGGGCAGCGGCGCTCCTTCCCTTGCTGGGCTGAAGAGGAGGAATCGGCGGAAGGAAACGCGCAGGCGAGGTTTCTTTCTGGCTGCCCGACGGACACCCTCGTTCTGGCGCAGGTTCTTGGTCAGCAATCCGCCCCTGCGCGAGCCCTTCTCGGCAGTCAGGCGGAGGACCCATCCGCACGCGCGCTGCGCGTTTAAACGCAAACTTTGAATAAAAGTTTTTCAGGCGCGCCGCCGGTCCCTCCCCCTCCGGGCGTCGCAGCTTCTGTTTTTGCTTCTGCCCCGCGAGTCCCACCTTCCGCCCGCGCCCCCTCCCCCGCACTTCGGATTATCTCGGGGAGGGGGCCCGCGCCCTCTTGCTCGGGCTGCCCCCGCGCTGCCCCTGGATGCGAGGCGCCGAGCAGTCACTGGAAGAGGCGGTCTGACGTCAGCCGAGAGGTAGTTTCCAGCCCGAGCTGTCAGACGCGTCGCAGGCTAGGTATTAAAGGCGCCTCGGCGGGCGCGAGACCCCTCCTCTCGAGCGGCCCGCGCGCACACACAGGAGCCCCGTCTCCGCGGCAGCCGGGACCAGCAGCGCCCGCGACCAGCGCTCGCCTCGGCCGAGGGTCGCCGTCCAGAGGGAAAGGGGGCGGGAGCGGGAAGCAGCGCGAGGGAGAAAATGAAACCGTCGAGGAAAAGTAAGTGGCCGGGTCGTGTCTCAGCGTGGCGGGTTTTTATCTCCCGCCCCTTGGACTGGACGAAGCCGCTCGGTCTCGATCGCCGGCCGTGCTAAAAGCCCCGGCGGAGAGTCGGGGTCGCGCAGCCCGCCCGCGGTTCGCCAGAGGCACGCGGAGGAAGGTCCCCGGGCAAGTGGGCGTAGGAAGGGAGCGCCTCCTGGAGAGGCCGGGTGCGTGTTTGTGCGCGCGGCTGTCTTCGGGGCTCGCAAAGCCGCTCAACTTGGCCAAGTTTCACCAAGAGGCGCTGGGGAAGGAGCCGCGGCTGAAAGGCACGAGGGAAGAGGGGAGGAGGAGGATGGCGGCGGCGGAGAAATGCCTTCCGAGCACTCAACTGTGCCGGGCAGCGAGGGAGCGAGCAAGGGAGTCTTTTGTTCGGCCCCGTTTAGTGCCGCAGCGAGCGAGGAGAAGCAGAAAGCAGATCCAACTTCGTACAAGCAGAAACAAAGGCAAGACCCTCCGACCGCCTGAACCTCCTGGATTTCTTTAAAATACTTTCAGAGGTTCTTTTTCTTGACTTTTACGTGGTTTTCTTTTCTCCCAATCCCAAAATGGCAACTTTCCCAATTTTCCCTTTGGCAAACTCCTCCTCCTCCTCTCCCCCATTCGTATTTTGCTCCCTCCCTAATGACGAGTTTTTGGATAAAATTTTATTTTCCGGAAAATTTGTCCCCCCTCCCCCGCGGATTTCCCGAGCTTGCGAAATGACAGCTGGGGGGAGACGCGTTTGGTGTAAAACCGGGGTAACGAGTGCGGGGGGAGGGGGTGCAAGTTCCTGTTTCTTTGGGAACAAAGAGAACTCTGTCTCGGCATCTGTCACTCAGGACGAGGCAGCGAAGGAAACTTTTGGCGTGCGCCTTCCTCCGTCGGCTCCTCGCCTCCGGCCCTCGGGGGCCCGGGAGCCCTTTTGTGTGGGGAGGGGAAAGTCTGGCTAAGCCCCAGCTTCCCCTGGTCTCTCCCCGAAAGGCTTCGGAGGAGGAGAGTTGGGGTAAGAGCGGCGACGTAACAGGCGGAAAACATGGAGTCCCGGGTTTTGTGTGTGCGTGCGTGCAGAGACGGGTAGGGATTTAAAGAAAGAGGTGGGGGAGGGCCGAGCCGTGGGTGCCCTTCCCCTCCACTTCACTTCTCCCCCTCGGGGACTCCTGCGCCTGGTCCTCGGCCGAGCCGGGCTGCAGCCAGAAATGCGCCAGTTCGATCGCGTTTGAAAAGCGTGCGCCCCTCGCTCGGCAGCGAACTTCTGGCGTCGTGAATTCGAGCGAAGAGGACAAGGTTACTGGTCCCGCAGCCCCCCGGGCCCCCGTCCTTTCCGCCCTCGGCCGGGGGTGGCTTCGATGGCATTCCCTTTGTGTAGGACGGGTACGGCGACGGCCGCTTGTTGCCGTTTCAACTTCCTTTCTGCTGGCTTCGGGTATTGGTGGGTTGTCCTGTTTTGTTTTGTTTTTGGTTGAAAGTAGGCGGTTTGGCGGAAACATAAGCCGATCAAAACTCGAGCGCTCGGCCCGACTCCCCTCTGTCTTTCCTGTATTGTTTCATTTTTAATGGTTCCCCCCCGCGCTTTTTTCTCTTTGGGTTGGATTGTGCCGTTCCCATGTGCAGCTGGTGGTGGGTAGCTCACAGCTAGGAGGAAACGGCAGCAAAAAACAGAAGAAAAGGCACCTCCTCCTCCTCCATCCGTGATGAGTTACAGACTTAAAACAGAAGGGAGAATGCCTCTCCGCGTACCCAGCCGCTCCTCTAAGCCCCAGGAATAGGACGAGGGTCCATTTGCTTTTTTAATTAGGCACGAAGTCTTGCCATTTTCTCTTGGGGGGGGGAAGAGCGAGAGGGAATCGGGTTTGCATTTCAATGGACTTGAATTTGCCTGCTGTTTGTATGCCCGTTTTCTGGGGGTGGATCCCGATGTGTTGATCTTTGAATGCCTTCCTCCAAACAAATTCGACCACATGTCTGGAAAAGGGCAGCAAGCTAGCCTTGAGCAAACTGAAAGTCGATTGTTTCTGTGATTCATTTTTCCCCCTGGATAGGTTCTCTCTGTCCTTCCCTCCCTTTTTTTCCCTTTTGAAGTGGTAGGGAATGCTCGCAAATGTAACAATATGTACTTAAGGGAATAAACTTTAAGAACAGAATGTGTTAAGTCTTCAACATCCTCCAAAAGCAATGTGCACTTTCATATCTTAACATTTGGGTGATGTTTCATTTGAGTAGCGAAAAACACTAATGTATGTTGGGCTGTTTGTCTTTTTTTAAAATGTTTTAATGAATGCATTTTAGTTCTGTGTAGCAACTCCAGTGATAAATATACTCAGAAGAAGTGGGGGGGGGACTCCTGAGGGTAAATGCTTCCTCCTGAAGATTGTGCCATAAAAGGATCTAGTAATCCCACTGTGGAGAGATGGTTAGCTGTGTCAAGAGTTTGCTATAAAAGAAATGGGCAATATGGAGAAAATTAGTTACTAGCTTGCTGTAAAACTTTTAGTTTCTGAGCAAAGAAATTGCTGCTGTTATTCTTTCTATATCTTAAGAGTTCTTTATTACAGAAAAGGTGAGATTCATAGTATTTCAAAACTGAGGAAGACAAAACATTCTGTGTGTTTGATAAAGAGTGACTGGATAGATGTAGTCATGATGGCTAATAGTTCCTTGACTGCATTAATGTGAGATTTTTACATCCTTTATTGGGTTGCAATCCATTATTGGATTGCAGGGCTGTTCAGAAAAAATAGAAAATTAATATACCTTCTCCCCTTTGCTCCTTATTTCTGCAGAAACTGGTCACACATTGCATTTAACATACACTTCTGATGCTTTCAGGTTTGAACCAAGACAAATCTGCCAACAGTTCCACAATGTCTGACAGTGACTTTGGGGAAGATGATGGGAGCATTTCCCAGGACCCATCCCAGCCTGGCAAAAGGAAACGAAGGGGCAATCTCCCCAAAGAGTCTGTCAAGATTCTGCGGGAATGGCTGTATGAACATCGGTTCAATGCGTACCCTTCAGAGCAAGAGAAACTCAGCCTTTCAGGGCAAACAAGCCTCTCTGTTCTACAAGTAAGAAACTTTGATATACGTTTTCTCAGAAGATGGCTCTGAAATTAAGGTGTGGGGTGATGATGATCAGGACAAAGCTGGCACAATAGAAAAGCTCCCAAAGAACAGTCTGGGTTTTTGCTTTCAGGTTCCTGACACATGCTAGTTAGCTTCTATTTATGGAGCTAAAAATTAAACTTCAAGATTTCCATACAGGTTTTTTGTCCTCCTCTCCCTTAAAAAGTATACAGGATCGTATTATTGGCATCAGGTCTGCAGATTTTGTGTATTCTGAGGGAGAAAAACAATAGTACTTTTCTGCCTCTGATGTTTGGTATGTCCTAAAATGTGTTCTATATTTAGTTTGATCTTTCCTAATTAAAGGTTTTCATTACTATTGATAGGTACTCATATAAACTTGCTTAGGGTATAAAGAAGGGAAACATGTTTATGGCAGTTCTGCTTGGTTCTAGTACTTAATAGCTTTTCTTCATTGAATTGACTTGTTTGTTGTCCAGAAGAAATTTAAGTGTGAAATTGATAATGAATTTATGATTGGGATGGTAGAATATCTAAGACTCATTAGCAACCCTGTGTTATAGCAATAATAACACTGTTGGAATTCCTGTCCTATGCTTGCAATAGTTTAGTTGTGATAGAATGTTAATATAGTAAGTGGTTGAATATTCAGTAATATTTCAAAATATAGCTTCTACAGCCATACTATTCAGTGACTCATTAAATCATCAAACATCTAGGCCCAATTTTCCATGAGGTGGGACATTTCAAGCTTATGTTGAGATCTAGCATATAAGATGCACACATTATTTAACTCTGGCTGGGATTTCAGTGGCACACTGGTCCATCATAGATCCTGTACCAGACCAGACGAAGTTAAAGCGCTATAGGGTGAAAATCTAGGCATTGATTGGGCTGTTTTTGTGGAACCAGAGACATTATTAAATTCTCCTATTAATATTGCCTTTAAAAATGACTTTCTCTGATCTTTGTGACTGACACACAAAGCAGTGGGGAGAGTAGATGTCTGTGATGATACAGTATTTGTTTGGCCAAGTAATTACAATAAAGTTTTGGAACCTAGGTAAGCAGATTGTTAAATTTGACTATATTTAAGGTGTGACTTATGTTATCAAAAACCATATTAATTATCTGTACAGTGCTTTGGTTTTGAAGGCAAAAAATTACTCTGGAGTACACAGAGGTGTGAATGTAGCACCTGCCTGCAATATGTGTGGAGCTGTATAGCAGCTGCAGAGAGCTGCCACAACTTTCTTCACATCTGAAGCACTGCCTTTTTGCAACTTTTCAAATCAGTCTTGACTCCTGTAGACTGGATGGATGCATGCAGTTTTCTTGAACAATATGTTTGGAAGCAGTTTGCTGTTACATTTTTCCTAAGACTGAGGGAGAGTGACTTGCCCAAAGTCAGATGGCTCGTGCCTAAGGGAGGACTGGTACTCACAGTCTTCCAGTTTCTAGCATTCAGTACCAACCAAGGCTATTAAGATAGAATTCAACCAAATAAAAAGGCAGTCTTGCACTGATTTTTTGCTTGTCTTCTTCCTTTTCTCCTCTTTTAGCTACATTGTGGCCTGAGATTTAGGATGGCAGAATGTGTGCCTAAACAAACTGGTCTCATTTCTGGGAGCTAAATGGTCAAAAGATTTTATTTCTTCATCATAAATTTTTCTCTTTGTGTCTGTGGTTACAGCTGGAGGAGGAAGGTATGCAATGTAGAAATTAAGGGAGAATGCCCTTATCAAATCCAACCCAGATGCAAGCAATTTCAGCTGAAATGCAGGCAGTGACACCCCTTGAACACCTGATCTGAATTAGCTTCTTTTTCTGAAAACTTGCCTTCTGCTGCTGCCTTACATTTTAGCAACTATGTGCTGATCTTCAGTTTCTGCAAAACCAACCTCAAAACAAGCCTGAATTTCTTGAGTAATAAGGCCCTTTTGAGGCTGTCCTAAGCTTGTTTTTAAAGAGTTGGCCAACATCATTAGAACAGCAAATATTCTGGTGGTTCCAGTCTAGTGATATGAGAATAAGAAGGCATAAATTCTACCTTGGAGCATAAGTGGGAGCTGGCAAAATAAAAAGTGTACAGTTCAATTTTCTCTGTGGTGGTACAGCTTTTTAAAAATAACGCTGAAGAAGTACATCTAAATTCTTAGCACTAGACATTAGTTTACTAGACATTCAGATACCTGGACATTTTAACTTTCTGGGTTTGCATTGGGGAAAATATCTTAATGTATCATGAATGAACATTGATTTGATCCAACAAAGTAGAGACTGCTCCAAATTAAGGTTGATGTCCAGTGGTCATATGGATGTGTCCATGTAGATTTCTTGGCAACAGTGGAAAAGTATTTTGTCATTGCTTTCTTCCAAGTGTTTTTTTTTTGTATTTATTTTTAATCTTAAGGCAGTCCAGGGGTTTTAGCTGATCTTTGGTTTACTTCTGTTGCTGGCTGGTTCAGAATCCAATGTTGCAAAATATAATTACTTACTGTTTTATGCTTCAAATCAGTAATTGTCATGTTTTTCAGAATGGAATGGACAGCAACAGGGTTTCTTTCTCTAAACAGAATCTAATAATGTGGAAAAGCAGATTCCGTTGATGGAGAAAAAAGGGGGCAATTTCTGCTCTTTTCCAAAACACTCTTATCTTCAAGATGTGCTATATAAATTAAATTTGTCGCTAAACATTACAGAGTAGATTTTGAGAGTGTAATGAAGATTTGAGAATGTAATGAAGATAATGAACAGGAATGAAAATCCTGTTATGTGAGCAGACTTATGACTCTTCAGCATTGGGTTCAGTCTTTGGTATTCAACAAACATGTTACCATTTTGTAATGTAGATGAGATGGTGGAATCTTGAATTGGTTCAATAACTCTTTTTAATTTGTACCCTGCCTTTCAATTGTTAAGTGAGCCAACATGGCTAAAAGATGAAATAAACTGAGATAAAACCTTCAATCCAGCCTAAGCATTGTTGAGCAGAAAGGTTCAGGCTCCTTTTATGAAAAGGGAGAGAGTGGGAAGGCTAAGTGAAACTTCTAAGAGAGCGCATTCCAAAGATAGGGAGTGATAGAGGGGAAAGACTGCTCTTTCATGCCCTGAGAACATCTTCTGAAATCTGGACAGATTCATATCAAGATATAGTCAAGCCCTAAACTTCAGAGGACTTCAGAGGTTAAAGCCAATATCTTCAACTGTCCATTGAAAGCACTCATCAACTAGAGAGGTCTCTCCATAGGTATAATGTGATCCCCAATTCATACAATTTGTTAGCAGCCTGGCAACAGTATTTTGTACCCATTGAATTTCTGGACACTTTTCAAGGTAACTCATTGCAGGCACTGAAAATTATTTGATGGAGACTCTGAATCAAAATATATATTATGTATGATAATGCATTCAAATCCAAACCTTTGGCAAAATTTCTAGTCAGTAAGCAAACAGTATAAGATAAGTGAAGGATTTTCACATGCATCTCAGCACAATGCAATTAAATGAACTGAAGTACTGAGGACTATCTAGGCTAAGGAATAGGTTGTTCTGTAGTGATCACTTCCTTAATTTAACTCCTTCTCTGTCCACTCAAAATTATGGCAAAAAAAAAAAAATCCAAACAACCAAAGTGTAAAAATTATCGTGGCAGCACAGAGTTTTATTTGACATGATAATTATAAGAACCACCTATAAGAAATCATATCAGATAAACTTATTTGCTGCAAGACTTCTTAAATGTATTTAAAATAATCAACACTAAAACTGAGAGAAAGTCTTACATATAAGTTCTGTGTAGAAAGAGAACAAGTTTGGATTTTAGCACAGAAATCTGTCTTTGGGAAGACGCTCCTTTCCAAACTCTCCTGATTTTTGCAACAAATGAAATGTTTATGTTTATATTTAAATCATAATCAATATTCAGTTGCTTCTTTTATTATTGTAGAAATAACAGAGAAACTTAAAACAAAATATGAAACATAAACACCAAGGAGATTATTAGGTGTGCAAAGTGTGTTTGTGACAAAAATAAAGGGCATATTTACAAAGATCCAGGCTTTGTTTCTGTGGCAACAGATGTGCAATCATTATATTTGTAGAAATCCTGTTCAAGTTTATGTATAAACCTGTAGTTGCATGCGTTCCTCCTTATCATGTAATGAATTCCATATATGGCTCATCATCAGCAGTTGCTCTTCTACACTGCTTATAAGAGAGTGCAAAGAGCTGAATCCAGGACCTGATAACACATTTATACAATTTATTGGCTTACCTTGAATTGTCCAGTGCCAATTATATTAAATGAAACTGGTTGTGTGAATAAGTGCCATATCTGTGGACTTCAGTAGCTTTATAATTGATCAAGTGTCTCCCCTATATACTGATTCATTGGATTGTCCATACAAAATATTTGCCTACATTGGGTAAGGAAATGGCAGTTTCTTCAAAGTTGGTAACAAGACACAACATTTCAGTTCTTTGTGTCAACACTGAAAAACAAACAATAGCTATTAAGGGAGAACGTAGGCATTCATGTGACAGGGTGCACAGAGTTACTCATGACCGTGACCTACAAACTTTATCACTGTTCAATCTGCATTGTGAATGCTGGGCTATGTCAGGGAACTTGGCAGGAAAACCACCCTGGGGAGTGGTAGAGTTGAGGGGGAGAGGCTTTTCCATAATATTCAAGACCTCATTGTTAGGTGCACACCTAAGTTAATTTATGAACTTCTCACTTTCTTTTTAGTTAGGTTTTTTTCCTACACTCAGTAACCTCTTCAAGGACAGCTGAAAACTTTTGAAAAGTACTTTTTTCTTTCTTTCATTCCCATATCTCATGAAAGTTACAGAAATGCAGGTTTGGGTTCTTTGATCTTAGTTTGCTGTTGGCAGCAGAAGATGCCTCTCCATCACAGAAATCTTGGGCAAGGGCAACAACAGCAAGGGCAACAACAGGCAAGGGCAACAACAGCAAGGGCAACAACAGCAAGGGCAACAACAATCAAAAATTGAGGGCAACAACAAGATGAACAAGAGGAGGAAAGAGGTCAAGTACAAAAATAATCAAAATGCATCCTGAAACTGCTAACTCACAACTGCTGCTTTTTAAAAAGGCTATGTGCTTTTATTTTTTCCTACAAAAGAATGGTTGCAGCATTTAGTAATTTCATAAATCAGATCAGAAGTTAAAAACAGTTTGAGGAATGCCCTCAATTCCTTGTCCCTCCCAAATAGAAGCAGCCCTTGCCTAACTCGCTTTATATTGTGCAGTCAAAGCCATCTTGGGTTTTTGATGTGCATTTGTTATTATTATTGTATTATGTTCTAAATATCAACATATATAATCTTTATCTAAAAATAATTCATTTTCTTTAGAAACCTAAATTTCTGCCAAAGACCAGCTAAACGGCGCTGTGTCTATTGTTCATGAGGAATTTACATGGTAGGAGTCCTCCCCATATATCAATAGAAGCTTCTACAGACACAAATATCCCATTGCCAGTTCAATTGTGGAGAAAATAGGGACATGTGGAGACTTTAGAGATCTTTCTTCCTCCCAGTGTTCCCCACCTCATGCTTGCATGCCCTGGATTTAGCGTAGTTAATTACCTCTCACTAAGGGCATTAAGAGCAAAGGAAGGAAGATAAGCAAAAGAAAGATAAGGAAACACCCTTTCCCTGGCCATGGCAATCTAGGAGGGTTAGGAAATGGAGGTAGTCCCACCAACAGTGGACTAATTCTATTCATTAATCAATCAGCTAAAACACAGCGAAGACTTCTTTAATCCAATGAAAAGTACCTCAAAAGTAGAAATAAAGAATGCTGATCTCAAAAGTTGGGACTATTTCTGGGCAATCTCTGGGCTTCATTTACTGAATTTCAGAGGGAAAAGAATACCTTAAAGTTGACACTTTCTGTTTGTAATCTTTTAGTGTCCACTAGTGCTTTTTCCATTACATTAACATCACAGAAAATTCTTCAGGTGGGAAAAATAGAACGGTTGCATTCTCCTTTTCCTTTAAAGGCTGTTCAGGGAATGCAAGACACCAGATGTAATTATATTACCCTAATTATTTAAAGTTAATGGAAAGACAAAAGTAAAAGATTATAATGTTTCATCAGTGTGACAGTTCTCATACAATGACAAGCAACATAATAGGAAACCTGACTATTACAAAAGCAAGGGGCTGGTGCAAATCTCCCAGACCAAAAAAAAAAAACGAAGGCTGCTTGTTATATTGGGGGGGAGGAGAGGAAGTGGTACAAAAGAGTTTAAATATTATTTCTGTGCATAGGATTTGTTTTTGAAGCGCATCAGTGCTATAATTCCTATGCTATGTCTAACTTTTTATCCATCAAGATTACTTATCAGAAACTCTTGGAGTCTTATGAAGTTACCTAATTGGTTCAAGTTCTAGCTGTTGGTAAAATCGCAACAAAGTTTAAAAAACAGGCATCTGGACTGGATTTTTCTCAAGTCGAAGACGTTTCGCTTTTAATCCA